>CAUOFW020002630.1:0-46145 GCA_963454935.2 Ilex paraguariensis
CCCCTCCCCTCCCCACTGCCATTCCAACATATGTGGAGGTGACATGTACCTATCAAAGCTTATTTGGGTCTGTTCCTTTGAACATAATACTATTACTTTATCACTCTGTTTTCAGGCGGCCGATCATTTTTGTTCTTATGCTCTTTGTTACTAGTATCTTTTCCTCTCACTTCTAGAAAGATTTGAATTGTAATTTATTATTTATATCGTAAGAATTGTTTTTCTTTGACTGCCCAATTTTGTGTCAACTGCCCCCATTATTGAAAGTAATTACTAATTAGCAACCAAGTTTTCTTTTGGCAGAAATATATGGCTGAGATAGAGGTGACGGCAAGTGAGAATGTACAAAGGCTTGCGCCATAACACCATCTGTTAGAAATTGTGTTTTCACTTCATCACTTTTGGCCTGTGTGTGGCGAGACAACTCTTCCGACGATATCCCCCCTGTAATCGACCATGATTGCTGGAGCAATGAATCGTTTTGTGCGGACAGGAAGGTATAATTTTCTTGCAAATTGCAGTAATTCTCTCAGCCAATTCCAATAATAGTAAATGGGTGAGTAGAAAATCTACAAACTCATGGGTTCATGAATCCAGTGGCGGCCCAAGGTTACTTGAGGCCTAAAACGACTATTATAAATGAGGTTTTTTATTTTTAATATTAATAATTTTTTATTTGAAAATTATGTTTTTTTAGATTAAAAGTACTCTAATCTTTCTTATAATATTCGATCTTATGGAATATTTTATCAATTTTAATTTTACACAATCATGGTCTATTTGATTTTAATTTTTCTTGTTTAATAAAAAATTATTTTGGTATATTTTTTATAATAGAAATCAAAAAAAAAAATCATAACACAAAAAAAAAAAGGATTTGTATTTAGTAGAGAGTGAGTGAGAGGGAAGGCGCTAGTTTACTAGAGAGAGAGAGATAGAGACTCGTTACAAATAAGTGGTGTGTTTTTAGCTGATTAGTTCAAATAATTTTTTTAACCTTAGCATTTTTTTTCTAAAAAATTTATTTTGGGTATATGTTTAATAGTATGAGTTGGGTTCATGAGTTTAAACTATTCAAATTTATTTTTGATTAAGTTTAAATATTCATATGGTTTTTTTTTGGGCTTAAAATCTTATGGATTTAAAAAATTTTGATTTGAACTTAATATGCACCTAGAAATTTTAGGCCTTCTTTAAACGTGGGGCCTCAAGTTCAGACTTTGGGGCGGCCCTGCATGAATCAATATAATAATCATCTTGTTATGGATGATCCAAATGAGACCTAATGTTGCTTAACCTTCAAAATTAAGTTTCATTGTTTGAAAAATGACAGCTCTGGTATGCCTTGGGTAAGCTGAAGGCAGAAAAAGCTGCATGGAGAGTAGCAGAGGAGAGAGGGTTGAAACTGGCCACTATCTGCCCTGGCCTTATTATTGGTCCTGAATTCTGTCAAAGAAATCCAACCTCAACTATTGCTTATCTCAAAGGTATGCTATCCAACCTTCCATTCCTCTCATGTGTCTTCCATTGCTCTGGACCTCTGGTAGTATTTTTTACAATCAGAGTCTTTAGAATCAATTATAGCAGTTTAAGACCAATCTCAATTTTTTCGAACCCTATTAGGACATTACTTTGTCATGATTGACTCATTACTTTAACCCCATTAATCTTAAATTTTTTTGAACTCTATTGGGTCATTGCTTTGATCTGATAACTTTAAGCCCTTAAAGTCATACAAAGTTCTCCAATTTTTTGGTTGGATGATACTATTGTGAACTCGTGAGTAGAACTTGTCCCTGAAAACCGGGTTGTAAAAGAAGGGTGTCCAAGAGTTTATATACACATAAGAACATTCTACCAAGCTACCGTAACTAACGTTTACAGCGGCCCACTCTATCGATCTGACTCAATGGTAGTACTTTTTATTTGACAGTTTCACTCACTTATCAGTATTCAATGAAATAACACTATATTCATACATAATACCAAGTAATCTTAATTAAGCCTATAAGTCGCCTTTTCTGTGACTTGACCACATAGAGTCGCAACTTACATTGTGTTTGATTTTATAATCAACATGATGGCTAGTTTTGATGTCAATTGTTATGAATCCGTGGGTAGAATTTGCCCTTAAAAACCGGCTTACAAGGGAAAAGTGCCCAAGAATTTATATACACAGATTTAATTTTATTTTTAACCGATGTGAGATTGTAACGTGTCATAATCTATCCTCACTACTAAAGTTTGTGAGCTTTTTCCAAGGAACCGAGGAAGATAAAGTTGATATAAACAGTAATATGCTAATTTGTACATGCAGGAGCACAAGAGATGTATAGACATGGGTTGTTGGCGACTGTTGATGTTACCAGATTAGCCGAGGCAGAGGTATCCGTGTTTGAGGCGATGAACAAGACAGCGTTTGGGAGGTACATATGCTTTAATCAAGTAATTGGGAATGAGGATGAGGTGGAAAAGTTGGCAGAGATGGCAGGGATACAAATTAATATGGTATCAGAAAATACAGCCAGCAATTCTGCAACTCGATTCAAATTGTCCAACACAAAGCTATCGACGCTAATGACAAGAACTCTGAGATGTAATAATGTATGTTAGCAGTAAAATTTTGTTGTAGTCAAAGCTGATCCGTTCTCAATCCTTTTCAAACTTGGTGGTATTATTATTATGACATGTCAATGAGATTAACCGAGAAATATTAAGAATTGCATAACTCGCATAAATCAAGATTGAGTAAAGCAATAATGTGTGATTTTTAAGTAGATTATTTGATGCATCTCAAGTTATATTGTTCTCAAGTTTCATTTTCAATTATAATGGTTGAAACTTTCAGTATCCCAACTTTAAATGTCCATCACATACATTCTGGGTGGAATTAGATAATTTTATCCCTAATTTACGTGTTTTTAGTATCAAAATCTAAGACCTGACATTTTTCATTCAAAGAATGATTTAATCTCAAAGGATTAAGTCTCTTATGAGGCGTACATGAAACATAACCCCTTAAGACCACCGCCGATAGATTTACCCGACCTTGCAGATTAGAATTAGCCCTTGACAAAATCAGCTTCTAATGCCCATCAAGGGTTTAGAATTCAAAACCCAGTTTGGATCTTTTAGAAATTTGATCACAGAAAAAAGTATGATTAGAAGAAAATCAAAACACTGCTATTTTCCGTAATCGATTGAAAGGTTTGAAGAGACCAAACGATAAAAATGTACTTAAGGATTACTACCAGCTTCAGAGACTTTTAAGTCTCAGCAAGTCTGAAGCGCAGAAGTTAGTTTCAATTTCCGAGCAGATAAACGCCTCCTTTCCCACTTTCTGTTATCAACGAAAGGAGGCTGCCTGAATTTCTACTCAATCAGTGGTTGCCTAATCATAATAAACCAGGCTAAAATACCCCAAAAAAACCTCAAATTTCCCAAAATGAAGTTTCTTCAAGAATAAAATAATTTACGTAATTAATTGAAATTGATGGCGGATGAGGAGCTCAGAGAGTTGCTTTATGTGCTCAAAGAAGAGTCTGTTAAGACTCCACTCATACAAGAGGTGTCAGAATCAAAAAGCACTGTTCATCTTTGCCCTCTCTAATGACAAAACAATCATCAAATCCGAAATAAGGAAAAAAAATTGCAACAATCGAAACAAAGACGTTGTATTACCAAAAAAGAAGAGGAACAGGAAGAGGAGCCGAGGAGGGGAGGGTGAGGCGTACGGCGGAGAAGATGAGTCAAGGTGCATTGGGCAATGGCGGAGGCTTACGTTAGGGTTTGAATCTGATTCGTCCAATCCCACACTCGATGGCATTTCTAGCTTGTTTATTGGGCTTGACTTCATTGTAAGCCCATGACTAGAATAGAAACAGGTCCAACTTTGTTAAGTGGGCCATTGGGCTTACAAAATATTACCAAGATTCAATGGGGAAGGTTGAGCAAAAGTGGCAAAAGAACTTTATATCCAAAGAAGGAGGTACGTGAATCGTGTTGATTGAGACGGATTTATATCTAGTTTTAATAGATTTGTGTTAAAAAATAATTCACTCACATTGTTTATTAATACTTCTCCAACGAATTGTATTATATCGGCAGGGCCGCCCCAACTGTATTAAAAATAAAGTGTGGGTTTTAGGCCTCAAATTTTTGAAAGATCTTATAATTTTAAATACATAATTAGTTCACACAGAAAATTTAAATCCATAAAAGTTTTAGGCTTTACAAAATGATCCCAAAAAATTTAAGCCCAATCAAAAAATTATAATTTCAATAACTTGAACTTACAATTCAATTCATAACATTAGAAACTCAAAAATAAAAAATTTAAAAAACAAATAAAAAAAATATTCAAAAGTCAACTCATACTTACTAACATCCACACACACTTTCTCTTAAAAAACAAAAATAAAATATCACATCCTCCTCTCTCACTTAAAAAGAATTAAAAAGAATTTTTATTTTTTTTAAAATAATAATAAAAATAAAAAAACATCACTTAATATTACTACTTTAGACCTTAAATTATCTTGAGTCGTTCCTGTATATCAGGTTCGTGTCATGTATAAACCGTGTATAACTGATATATAAATGAGTCATATTGTGTATTTATTCTGATTGAGTTCACTCATATCCGATTTATTTATTAATCGTGTCGAGTTTTACTCATTCGTTTACTAAATGAGTGACTTAAGAAAGATCCAAATTCTCTAATTTCGTGTCGTATCTTATTAACAGATCGTATCATATTTTGACAACCCTATAAAGAAGATTTGAGTATAAATTTCATTTAATATGTTTTCTCTCTAATTTTATTCTAAGTTGATCATTTATCATTAATCAGTGAATGACTCACACATAAATAAATAAGTCACACCTAAATCATGATCAAAATAAGGATCGAACAGAAAAATGTATTTGAAATAATCTCATTCCAAAAAATGCATGTGAATGCCAAAATCCTTCACAAAACTTTCTCACCTCTCTCTTTTCATATTACGTTATGTTCACCATTGTTCAATTCGAAAACCGGTTTAACCATGGTCGAGGCTCTCCATCAATACCCCTTTCTGTGACCCTTTTTTGATAATTCCATTTCCTTCCGAGATTTCTCATAGTGACATACATAGGTTTCATAGCCTTCTAAAACATTAAAAAGGTGTCCTCTGCACACGACTTCATATTTCCTTTGTTTCTTACATTCAATGTCAATCTAGTGGGTAACTTCAATTTGCTCTAGAACCCCTTTGCATATATCCAAAATGAACAAATATAATCATTAGATAGATATTGAATTTTAGTTCATATTGAAATCCATCGTTAATTCAATAACTACAATAAAATAAATTCTCATATTCAAATCAGACATTATTCCTCCAAAATTATCATGGAATGACTCATCTTTTATGTTTATTTTAGCACAAAAATGATCTATAACAACATACTCATACACTATTATAAAGTTATTGAACACAACTCTTAACCAAAATATTTTTTTTATATTGCCATCTACATTAGCAACAACACGGGTCAAAGGATTAAGGAAATTATGAAAGATTTATCTCTCGTTAATATCTTAGTTTCGATTTAAATAATTTGTTCTTAATCAAATTAAAAAGAGAAATTATTAAAATACGTATAAACTGACTTAAACATTTATCATAAAAAAAAAAAAAAAAAGACTAAGGAGGGTAACGTGAACGTGGGCAACACGTTCCTTGCCATCTCCCTCACGTGCGCGATCCATTCAGCCAACGATATGAAACAGCAAGGAGTGGAAAAAAGGCTCGGCCCAAGTGCGACATTTTCCTTTATTCGCTCACATCGGTAAACATGAAAAATCACTACATATTGCTTTCCGACCATTTTAATCTCTCTCTCCCTCTCTCTCTGATCTCTTCTCTGTCTCTTTCATGAATATTTTAATAACATATGAACTACAGCCAAGTAGAGGGAGACATACCGAAGATATTATAGTTTACACACAGACACACTGCCAGAGAGCAGCCGAGAGAGAGAGAGTTTAGATATGCTACATAAACAAGATCAGCTGATATCAAATGAGCATCTTATAAGTTCAAATCGAAACTCTTTGTGCAGAGCAGTTCTCTCGAAACCGTGGCGTTTGAGTGCGTCTAGGGTATAATAATATCTCCTGGACTGCTAAATCTAATGCTACAGAGATTCCGAAGATGCGTCGAAAGCCTGTATTTATCTTCGATATGAGGTGAGTTCTTAATTTTAACACATTAATGCATTTCAAATATATCTATCCTGAAGATTTGATTTGGAATATTTGAATCATTTACTATATCTTTCCCCAAAACCTTTTAGTTTTTCGATTGGACAGTTCAATTACATGTATGTAACGGTGCATTTACTTTGAAGATTAATTGATTTTTTCTCTGAGAAATGTTGTAGTGAACAGCAATGGTGATCTGTTAATGGAAGTCATCACCATTAGATCTTCGTTATGGAAGTCCTTGCTTTATTTATTCAGGACGAGTGTTTGTCAATCTTTTTAGGTTAGAATATTAATTTAATTAGATTGAACTTTTTAACTTTCATACGAATAATCACTAACAAATCTTTCGAGATTCATAAGTAATTAAGTACATCTACTGAGTACAGACCAAAGAGAAACTTAAAATCAATACAAATTTACTAATGAAAGAGAAAATATAGTACTGACCCATAAAACACAGCATTTTTCTCTAATTTTGATATTGATTCTTTAAATGTATCCTTTTCCAATTTGTCTTTAGCCTAATTAGGTGCATTAAAAGACTAAAAAAAAAAATAGTATCATATTGTTAAGTTTTGTAAGTTGACATACAAGTTTTTAAGTTTGCTTATAATAAAAAAATTATAATTTTTGAGATTATATTACAACTTTTATGGTTTAAATTATAATTTTTTTGGATTATTTACAACTTTTGAGGGTTATTTGCAATCAATCTTTGCAAATAACCTTCAAAAATTGTAAATGACCCACATAAATTGTACCTTGAACCATAAATTTTGTAAATGATCCTTAAAATTTGTAAATGATCTTGGAATTTAATTAAAAAAAAATCATAAATCTTTTAATGACAGACGATACCCAAAAAAACTCTTTTGGTGCTTTAGATTTCTCCTCAGGAGCAAGTAAGAAGTCCTTTGTTTCATTTCAAAAAGAAAATTGCTTGTATAGATATTGGAGTATTTTGTTTTGGTAGTAAGATCTATCAACGTAAAGGGCTCTGCAAACATGTTATTCAGAGGCTTTTGTTGGTTACAAAAACTGTGACCATTTCACCCTTATTCTTCTTCGTGCAGCCGTGCTTGTATTTGAGAACTTCCCCTTCTCTCTTTAAACTTTTTTTGCTCTCAAGGGAACTCTCCCCTTTAACCTAAGACAGCTTTGGACCATCTGACCTACCTGAGGCTACCCTGTCAGACAAATGCAGAAAACTAGCATTGTCACTCTAGGAGCAAACTGCTTCTTCACTATCCATTCAGTCTTGGACTCTAGGGCCCTTACACAAATTATAAGGCAACGATACTATATCGAAATTAATCTGTAATGGTTAATTTTTATTTCGATGATTTATTAGAAATATGATATCAAAAATTATTTTTCAATACCATTGTGATTAAAAAACTTAGGCGACATCCAATGTTGAATCTCTATGCGATTCATTAATAGTTGGCTGATCTAATGATATGTTCGTATTATGAAGGTGGCTTAAGTATTCATTTATCTTGTTCCAAGGTAGAATTTAGATTTCACTATATAAACAATCATGTGACATGGTGATCTTGTGGTTTTGGCCAATTGAGAAGGATATTAATATAAAGTAGAATCTGACAACCCTTTTTTCAAAGAGATGGGACTGGATCTCAAGTCGTGGGATTATTTTTTTTTTGGAGAGAGGGGAAAACTTGAATTTTTAATCTTAAGAAGACAAATCTTTCACAAGATAACGAGTATAATTGAACCAAAAGTCCGTTGATACGTGGGATTACTACTCTCTTACCAATGGTGAAGTGGTGATTATCCCAAAGATTTGATATACTAGTTTACATTATGGTGTGGAAAAATTTATTAGTATTTCTTCTTATTTTTTGGATTAATAAGAGTGTTCGAATCATTTTACTGAGGAATGATTTTTTAAAGAGTTGTTAAAATTTGAACTCAATACGTCCAAATTTGTAACTTAACTATCCTTTAGAATTAATTTGTATGTTGGAGTAAGTGTAAAGTTTAAACACTTATCGAAAAAATAGGTGTAAAGTTTACTGGCACGGCAAGGCATAGGTAATAGCATTTTTTATTCTCCGAGTCAATTGTGGAGAGTAACATTAAATGCAAGATCTTGTATAAAAGTTTCTGTGATTCCTTCTCGTAGATTAAGAACTCTCAGTGTCTAACGCATAGTTCTACTTGATGAAGTAAACAAGGATGGTATATATTTGGACCTTAGGGGATTTTTTAAGAGATTTTTTGAAGTAGAACTATTGAATTGATTGTATGATTTATCTAACATTAAAATTTACAGTTAATCTAATAATTATATTAAAATCACATTATTAAGTCTCTAAATAAATTTCCTATAATATTACTCTTTTCATAATTATGGGATTAATATAGGGTCCTCTTGTTTATAGTTTTTAAGTATACTAGTTACACAATTTTTTTTGTTTCACAATATCTGTCGTTTTATGAAATCAAAGCATAATTAATATTTTTTCTTCCAAATTTACCTTTATCTATGTTTTTCAATAAGTGTTTAATAGATAAAGTGTAGGTTAAGTGTCTTTTATATTCTTTTATTTTTCAATAGGTATTGAATAAGAATATTTTAGTCTTGCGTAGTTATTTTTTTACTCATATTAGAGCTATTTAATAGTTTTCTTAATTCCTGTACAAAAATCTTAAACGGCAGATATTTAAGAACGGAGGGAATATATGGTCCTCTTGTTAATATAGGGTACTTTGAAGATTTATCTAAGTATGAACTCGAATTTGAACTTGTACTCGAAAACGAGTTGAACTAAATTAAAATCAATAATAGAATTTAGTAATTGAAGGGGTTAGCCCTCGTGATGACACGTGTTAGAGAATTAAATAAGCGCACGTGAGATTGACAAGACTAGACACGTGATGAAGAAGTCATTCACCAAGTCTTGTGATCCGAGCCGAACTGATCAAAGGATTCGGCAAATAAAGAAAAAGCTCGGCCCTCTTTATTACCGAGCTCATGAATCTGGTAGCTTAGCAAGGGAAGTGCTCGGCTTTTACCAAGCCAAGTTCCCTAGAGTGTTCGGGAAAACAAGTCTTTAACCGTTCGGTAAATACCAAGTGTGCTCGGCACTCAATACGTCTGAGCAGTTCAAAACGATAGATGGAAAGATAAATAGTCGCCTAAAATCCAGGCAATTAGATAAACGAAATCGAGGAGATTGAAGATATCAAGAGAAATTATTGGAAAAGTATCTTTAACTTCCCAAACTCAACTACTGAATGAAAGAAAGGTGTGCCACCTTGAACCTAAAATCGTGGAAACCCTAAGGGGATAATGATCTATAAAAAGCAGAAGAGACCAAGGTAAAGGTAAGCTGAACTCTCCCGGTCTTCTTCCATTCGTTTGAGTACCTCTACTGATTTAAGCATCGGAGTGCCTTCGATCGAAGCACTTCGATCTTGGGCAGTTTATTTGTTTTGTAGGAGGAGCAAAGTTGGGAGATCAGGTTTAGAATTATTCATCACTAGAAATATCTAATCCAATTTCCAGTAGGAGGTATCGTCAATTTTCACCTCTTACATTTTGGCCCCGTCTATGGGAAAATCTTCATCTTTCAGAACAAAAAACTACGATGTCAAGACTCAGAAGCGCAACTGGATCACCCGTAGGCAGTTTGGCTTTGGGGAACTCAAATCCTGCGACTCTTCCTTTTGATAGCAACACAAGGATGCATGCAGTCAGAAGCACCTCCAGAATCCATGAAGGTGACGAGGTATCCTTCGTGAGTTTCAAGCCTTCGAAAAACCAGAACCAACAAAGCAAGGATCATGGTAAATCCCTTCGTGCCGAGGGGGAAAACCACTCCTTGGCAAAGCTGGTCCAGTCCCTGCAGGAGCGACTTGATGCCCACGACAAGCTGTTCAACAAATCCTACGCTAGGGAGAAAGATTTGATCAAAGAAAATGAGGAGTTAAAAGCCAAGTTAAAGGAGATGACCAGAAGGGAAAAACGGGTGAGAGAGGGTCGACAAGAAAGTCTAAAAAAGAAGCCCAGCAGAGTTAAAATTGCTAATGAGAAAGATTACCGACAGAAGAAGCCTCGGATCCAGAATGAGGATACGTGGAAGCAGTATATCGACGAAGAGCTCAACATTCGCTTGAAGAGACCAGAGCAGAGGTCGGCCAGAGACCTTGCCAGAAGAGCAACCGGGGAGTATGGAGACGGATAAGAGTCATCCTCATTCACTGCCTGGGTTGAAAAGGCACGCATCCCGAACAAATTCACCATCCCAAACTTCAAGCTATACGACAAAAAGACCGACCCAGCCTCACATATCAGGCACTTCCAACAACTGATGACTATTCATCGAAAAAATAAGCCACTGTTTTGCACTATCTTCTCCAGCAGCCTTGGGGAGTTTGCCATGAAATGGTTCGATAGCTTACCAAAGGGAACGATTAACGAGTGGTCTCAATTAGCCGAGCAGTTCACCGCTCGATTCATCACGAGCAGTAAACAACCAAAGGATGCTGGGGCTCTCCTAACGCCGAAAAAGAAAAGTAACGAAAGCTTGCGAGAGTATGCACATCACTATTGGGAGACTATGAATGAAGTCGAAGGATGCAATCCAGATATTACAGTTGCATCCTTCAAGATCGGCTTGCCAAAAGAAAACCCTTTATACCAATCGCTCACAAGGAGACTTGTTACTGACCTGGAAGAATTGATGGCAAGGATTGAAAAGTATGTCAAGGTTGATGACGACATATCCAGGGAAGTGGTTAAGGAACATCTGAGCAAGAGACAGCTCGATAGAGACAAGCAAACTGAGCCGAACAAAGAAGGAGGACGAAAATATGAGAATGATGGATATCCCCAGAAATCCCCTTTTCTAGGGGTGAACACAAACAACTCTGCTCAGGCTTATATTCAGAAAGTAGCCAAAGAGAGAGAAGTGTATGAGTTAAAGATGACCCTGGGGGTCGCTAATAAAAGAATCAAGATAGAAGATACTGATGAAGTGATCTGCTTCACCGAGCAGGACTTGGTCGGAGTTCACCAGCCGCACAACGACGCTCTGGTTGTCACACTTCGGATTGTGAATTTTGACGTGAGAAGGGTCTTGATTGATCCGGGGAGTTTGTCAGAAATCATGTATATGGATCTGTTCGAAAAACTCGGTCTCAAGAAAGAGGACCTTTAGCCCTCAAATACTTCACTTATCGGTTTTAGTGGAAAAACAATTCTTCCTAAGGGGAAGATCGTTTTACCTGTAAAGACAAGACCAGTTTGTGTCATGACCGAGTTCTTGGTAGTGGATACAGTATCGACATACAACGCAATAATGGGGCGCACTTGGCTGCACGAGATGAAGGTAGTACCTTCAACATACCATCAAATGTTAAGGTTCCCTTCATCTGATGGAGTGGTAAATATCCGAGGGGACTAGGTCAGTTCCAGAACTTGCTTGTTGGCCTCTGTTAAATCTAAGGACAAGGCAGAGCACTAAGAAAACTGCTCTGCGGCAGAACAAAATAAATAACAATCAACCTCAGACAGCTCGGTTGACTCTACTGATCAAGCTGTCAAAAATAGTCCTAAAGTACCTTTAGGCGAGGAAAGGGAGGTTACAGACCGAACAGTTGAAGACTTGACTAGAGTACCTCTAGACAATGATGATGATCAGGAAAAATATTTTTTGTTAGGAACAACTCTTAGTTCTGAACAAAGGATAGAGCTCGTCACACTACTGAAAGAATACGCCGATGTGTTTTCCTGGAGTACCATCGACATGCTCAGCGTACCGCCAGAAGTGGCATGTCATCGCTTAAATATAGACTCGAGCTACAAGCCAGTCAAACAAAAGCTCCGGAGGTCGGTTACACAGCATCAGGAAGTAGTGAAAGAGGAAGTGGCTCGCTTGCTGGAATCTCAAACCATTAGGGAGGTGAAATATCTAACTTGGTTGTCAAACACGGCGGTGGTAAAGAAGAAAAACGGGAAGTGGATAGTTTGTGTTGACTTCACCAACCTAAATAAAGCATATCCAAAGGATAGCTTCCCCCTGCCAAAGATAGATCAGTTAGTAGATGCAACAGTCGGATACGAGTAGATGAGTTTTTTGGATGCTTATAGCGGATATCATCAGATCCCCCTTGCCGAGGAAGATCAAGAGAAGACTGCATTTATAACACTAGAAGGAACATACTATTACAGAGTAATGCCCTTCGGGTTGAAGAACGCTGGAGCAACATATCAGAGGTTAGTAACCAAAATATTTTCACATATGATAGGTAGTACTGTAGAAGTTTACATTGATGATATGATAGTTAAAATTTGAGAGGCTACAAGTCATTGTGCCAACCTGAAGAAAACTTTCAATATCTTGCGAAAATATAAGATGAAGTTAAATGCGTCCAAGTGTGCTTTCGGGGTCGGGTCGGGGAAATTCCTGGGGTTTTTAGTTACTCACCGAGGGATAGAGGTGAACCCCGACCAGGTCAAGGCTATTGCCAAACTACAGTCACCTTGGAATGTAAATGAGGTATAGAGACTGACAGGAATGGCAGCAGCGCTTGGGAGACTATTATCCCGAGCATCTGATAAATACAGACCCTTCTTCTAGTCAATCAAAGGAAAGAAGGGAGCGTTCTGGAGTCAGGAATGTGAAGAGGCATTTGTAAAACTCAAGGCATACTTGGCGTCACCACCGATTCTATCTACCCCATCCCCTGAAGAAGTGTTGTATCTTTACCTGGCAGTATCGGAGCACGGTGTTAGTGGGACACTGATGAGGAATGATGGGGGAATGTTGTGACCCATTTACTATGTGAGCAAGATGCTCTTAGACGCAGAGTCAAGATACACTCCGTTGGAGAAACTCACACTAGCACTCATTAGCTCGGCTAGGAAGTTCAAACACAACTTCCAAACCTACCAGTTATAGTGCTTACTAACCAGCCCAAGAAGTCATTTTTTCGTAAAGCTGACCTGTCCGGACGCGTTGCTAAAAGGGCAGTTGAGCTCGGAGAATTTGACGTTTGGTTCGAGCCAAGAAAGGCAATAAAAGGTCAAGTGGTGGCAGACTTTGTTGCGGAATTTCAGCTGAAGGATAGCTCGGAGAGGTGCAAGGAAACTAATTACAATCAAGAACAGGGATATGGTGGCAGCTAGCAACTTTTTGTTGATGGCTCTTCAAATCATAAGGGTGCTGATATAGGTATCACTCTTGTGAGTCCGGACAAGTGTACCCAAGACAAAGCCATCAGGCTCGGCTTCGAGGCTTCAAACAACGATGTAGAGTACGAAGCCTTGATTGCTGGAGTAAGGATGACAGTGGAGCTTGGGATATTAAAGCTCCAGATATTCTCTGATTCGCAATTAGTGGTGAATCAGATAATAGGGGAGTATGCAGCAAAGGATGAAAGAATGATAGCATATCAGGTCGTGCCCGAGAAGGAACTGAACAAAATACCAGAATATTCAATACAACAGATTGGGAAGGCCAAGAATTCACATGCCGATGCTTTAGCTTCACTGGCCTCGGCGATAGAGCAGGATGAGCAAGATCGCTAACTATTGAGTACCAACCCGAGCCCAGTATTCTGCCGACCCGGATTGAGGAAGTCTTATGTCATGAATTTGAGCCAAGCTGGATGAATCCAATAATTGGATTCTTAAAGAACGGTGACTTGCCTGATGACAACAAGGAAGCTCACAAGCTGCGCTTAAAAGCTACCAGGTTCTGGCTGTCCCCAAAGGACGAATTATATCGGCGCTCATTCGGAGGTCCATATCTGAAATGTGTGCACCCAACAATAGTAGCCGACTTCCTATTCGAAATACACGAGGGATGTTGCGGAGCTCATACAGGGGGAAGATCCCTAGCTCACCGAGCCATTTCTCAAGGTTTTTGGTGGTCGTATATGCAGAAGGACGCTCAACAATTTGTTAGGCGATGTGAGAAGTGTCAAAAATTTTCACCAATCTCGAGGAAACCATCCAACGAACTGTTTCCTTTAGCCAGCCCACGACCGTTCGCACAGTGGTGGCTAGACATTGTGGGACCTTTACCTCGGGCCCCGGGCAACAAGAAATACCTTCTAGTCACCATGGATTATTTCATAAAATGGGTTGAAGCCAAAGCGTTGGCTAACATCAAGATACTGACACAAGAAAGTTCGTCTGGAGAAACATCATTACCAGGTTTGGCATCCCACACACTCTTGTTTCTGACAAAGACACGCAGTTCGACAGTGGTCCCTTTAAAGCTTTTTGTCAGCAATATGAAATTCGAAACCACTATTCCACCCCAGCGTACCCTCAAAGCAATGGGCAAGCGGAGATCACTAATAAGACAATCTTAGATGGAATCAAGAAAAGGCTTGAGAATGCTAAAAGAAGATGGGTAGTAGAATTGCGGAATGTATTGTGGATATACCGAACCACACCTCAGCGGTCAACTGGAGAAACTCCTTTCGCCCTGGCTTACGGAATTGAGGCTGTCATTCCTTTGGAGATCGCCCTACCGACGACCCTGAAGACCGAGCTGGTCGAAAGCACCAGTAAAGATGTCGTCATCGCACGTGATCTTGATCTAGCTGAAGAAAAGAGAGAACAAGTCGCCATAACAATGGCTTCATATCGAAATCAAATGTCCCGAGCCTATAACAAGAAAGTAAACTCTCGGTCTTTCACACTAGGACACCTAGTACTCAGGCGAGTATTGGGATCGGCTAAAAACCCAGTCCATGGGAAGTTCAGAGCAAACTGGGAAGGTCCATACAAAATAGTCAAAGTTGGGGGCAGTGGGTATTACGAACTAGAGACCTTGGATCATAAGGTTGTACTGCACCCCTAGAACACTGCGAACCTCAGAAAATTATATTTCTAAAAAGTACTTTTTTAATAGAACTGCGAAGTGCCTTCAAAAATTTAAGGGTGCCCCTTAGGCGATAATATATCGGCAGTGAATGTAACAAATCAAAGTTATCAATAAAAATTCAAAGATTCTTTTCTTATACTTGCTTTGCATTATATACGTCTTACTGTTAAGGTAGGGAGACCAAAAAACCTGATAGAAGTCAAAAGTTTAAATCAGGCGCAACCACTTGATCAAATCCAGGCCCTCAACTAGGCATGATGATGTAAGCTGACTAGGAATGGGTTTGAGTCCAATTAAATTGCCAGGTCGGTGCGAAGTAGAAACACTCTAAGATCTCAAGGGAACTTTGAGTAACTCTATTGAGGAACCGACCTCTTTGAAAAGAGTTGAGTAAAGGGCAAGACTTCAAAGAGACTCGAAATTTTTCTAAGTACAAAAAATATTCCTGTTAAGGAACTAACCTCTTTGGAAAGGGCCGAGCAAAGACCAAGACTTCAAAGAGGCTCGAAATTTTTCTATGTACAAAAAAGAAGACTCAGATTTTCTCAAAACATTAGCACGAACTACAGAAATTGAAAGGTCAAAGAGTGTTTTGCATTTATACTTCAAAAATTTTCTACAAAGTCATGATCATTTAATAGGTACATTAGAAGTTGCAGATACATCTGAAATTTCAAAACAGATACATTGAAAATTTTAAAGCATCCAAAAAGGTCTGCTTGGTGTCTGAAGGAGCAAGAGTATGAGAGGAGCTCGGAGCCGCATGCTTTGAATAAAGTTCGGAAGAAGGATCCACCTTGGCAGCAGTCAAAGTAGCCTGCCAGCCTCTGTTGAAGAACGCCTCTTGAAGCTGACGGATCTGCAGAGCTAAGTCTTCCTTGGCTTTTTCATACCTTCATTATATGCGGCATCCTTTTTCTCAGTCGCCCAGACTTAAATTGATCAAATTCTTCAAGAAGTGTAGAGTAGTCAAGCTGAGACTGAGTGAGCTCCACATTAATTTCATGCTCGGACTCCTTTAGATTCCTCACCTCTTCTTGGAGCTTCTGGTTCTCTTCAACTAGGCTTTGACTTTGAGTCTGCAGAACCTTCACCTCCTTGCAAAGCTTTTCATATTCTTCATCAACACTCTCTTTTTTGGCCAAGGCCGAGGCCTGGGTATGAATAACGTCCTTCATTATTTTATCCTTGCGAGCAATCCGTGCTCCGACCGCATGAACCTTTTGCAGACCTTTGAAGAAGAAGGAAATGACTTAGAAAAATCATTCTAAAGCCAAAAAAAACTGAAATAAGTGTTAGATACAAGACTTACCAAGACCATATGTTGAATGGCTTGGCGAGACATCTCGTCGTCAATAAGGGCCTCGTTCATAGCCAAGTCCCAAGGCAAAATCACACCCCAGGAAATTCCTAATGCGACGTTAAAATCCTCGATTGCAAAATCCTTCGCAGTAATTTCTCTTCTTTTCGCCTTAAGGATTGGTCTGAAAGGAGGAGTCACAGGTTGGGGGGAGAGATTGGCTTCGGCCTCGGCTATCCTTCTCTTCTTTTTGGGAGCTAGATCTTCGGGAAGTTCAAAAAGAGAATCATCTTGTGGAGAAGGGGAATGAACAGTATCAGAAGGGCCTAACTCGACAGGAATTGAAGTTTTAATAGTCTGAATTGCATTTGGTGGTTCAATGGTCGGCGGATCAGTGTTATCAGGCAGAGAAGTTTCAACTAGGGCTACACAAATGAGTTCTTCAAGAACGGATGTCGGGACTTCGGGAATGTTTGGAGTTGGTTCAGTAGAAGGAGTAGGTTCGACATTTGATAAAAAATCAAGGAAATTCTTTACCGACTTGCGCCCAGTTGCAACAAGAGACGATTTCTTCTTGGCTCGTGGGGTCTGAGCCCGAGCAGACTGGATCTTTTCTCGATTTGCAGCCAAAGTGGCATTGGGGCGGTTCGGCACAACAATGAAAGAAGTGTAGGTTGGAGTGTATCTGAACAGCGTGTGGGCAGCTCGGCAGAATAGACTCTCATTGAAGTTCCAGACTTTTTGAAGTTGGTCCATCTTGACTGAGGACTCGACGATCCTCCCCTTCACAGTTTCACCTATGCACAAGAAAACCCAAGTCAGAAAAACAGAAAATCGAAGCTAACACAGAAGGGTAGAAGACATCAAATACCTGGCATGCCCTCTTTACATGGACAACGATAAGAAGGAACAACACCAATAGCATACTCCCAGTTCCCAAAGACAAATACTATGTCATTCTCATGACCTTTGTTGGAATCTGGGAGATGGGTGACTAAGTAGCGATCCTTTTTTCTCACAGATAGATAAAAACTATCCTCTACTGCTTTGATAATGTAGCAGTATAGGATCTCCCACAGCCCAAGACTCAAGTTCAGAATCTTGTTCAAAGAAGATACCCCCATGATAATCCTGAAAAGTTCAGACAGCACTGAAGGGGGCAGAGCTTCACAGCAGAGAGTACCCAGATCAGAAGGGGATCAAGAAGGAACCGCACGCCTCCCTCAGTGATAGCTCGAGTAAGAATGGGGATTGATTCCCTCGTGCTTATTAAGGGCTCGTCTTTCCCAGCAACCCTTACTTCTACGTTATTAAGAATATTATATTTGATTTTGAAGGCGGGAACCTTTGAAGGAGTAAGAAGAGCTATTGAATAAGAGATGATGCAAACTTGAGGAAGACAAAACACAAAAGAGAGAATAGGAGTATGAAAGCAGAAAGCAGAAAGCGAAGTGAATAAAATGCGGAGAGAGAGACAGTTTATGAAGAGGAAGGAATTTCAAAAGGCAATATTTAAATGCCCTGAATAAGCTGCCAAAAACAAAGGGGGATGTCATGAAGTACAAGTAATGATGATTTAAGGGAAAGAAAATGGCAAACAGACGAAAATCGACTGTTAGACGATTTCTGGGGGCAAATGAAGGGGTTGACCCTCATGATGACACGTGTTAGAGCATTAAATAAGCGCGTGTGAGAATGACAAGACTAGTCACGTGACGAAGAAGTCATTCACCTGGTCTTGTGATCCGAGCCAAAGTGATCAAAGGATTCGACAAATAAAGAAAGAACTCGGCCCTCTTCATTACCGAGCTCATGAATCTAGTAGCTTAGCAAGGGAAGTGCTCGGCTTGTACCAAGCCAAGTTCCCTAGAGTGTTCGGGAAAGCAATTGAAAAGATTGGTTTGTGCCAAACCAAGTCTTTAACCGTTCGACAAATACAAAGTGTGCTCGACACTCAATACGTCCGAGCAGTTCAAAACGATAGATGGAAAGATAAATAGTCGCCTAAAATCCAGGCAATCAGATAAACAAAATCGAGGAGATTGAAAATATCAAGAGAAATTATTGGAGAAGTATCTATAACTTCTCAAACTCAACTACAGAATGAAAAGAAGGTGTGTCACCTTGAACCTAATATCGTGGAAACCCTAAGGGGATAATGATCTATAAAAAGCAGAAAAGACCAAAGTGAAAGGTACGCTGAATTCTCCCGGTCTTCTTCCATTCGTTTGAGTATCTCTACTGACTTAAACATCGGAGTGCCTTCGATCGAAACGCTTCGATTTTGGACAATTTATTCGTTTTGTAGGAAGAGGAAGGTTGGGAGATTAGGTTCAGAATTATTCATCACCAGAAATATCCAATCCAATTTCCAGTAGGAGGTATCATCAATTTTCACCTCCCCTAAGAGGATAATGATCTATAAAAAGCAGAAGAGACTAAGGTGAAAGGTATACTGAACTCTTCCGGTCTTCTTCCATTTGTTTGAGTACCTCTACTGTCTTAAGTATCGGAGTGTCTTCGATCGAAGCACTTCGATCTTGGACAGTTTGTTCATTTTGTAGGAAGAGGAAAATTGAGAGATCAGGTTCATAATTATTCATCACCAGAAATATCCAATCCAATTTCCAGTAGGAGGTATTGTCAATTTTTACCTCTTACAGTAATATAGTCAAGTTTAAGCAACGATTCTATCTCAGCATCATTATTTAGTTGAGCCTGAAGCCAACCGAACCTAAACCCTATCAAAAACTCAAAAAACTTAACTCAATCAACACCCTTAATCAGTTAAGCATACCAAAAAATACTCTAAATCTTTGGAAGAGCCAATTAATAAGCACAAGGGCAGTAAAAGCTATCATGAAAACCAGGATGTATGTAGTAGTATCAAACAAGGTGTGAAAGCCGATGTTCTTCTTTAACAATTCAATGCAGAAGATGGAGAATCAGTAAGTAAGAACGACAATGTGGAGACAGTTTCAAAGCTTAAATAGGTAAAAGACGTGGAATGATTAATGATCATATTCTCTAAAAATACCATAGAAGGAAATTGTTTCATGAGATTGGCTTCTTTCTGAGATGTCTCTATCTGTGTCAAATATCACATTCCTTTAGAAGGGCAGCTTTTATCATAAAGGAAATATACTAATTCTATGCTATAAATCACTGCAACCCACAACCATTTTAGTTGTCCATATTTAGTTAAATTGCCTATAATTTGATTTTGGTAAAAAAAAAAATGTCATGTCATATTTAAATTATATCATATTTATGTCATATTTATGTATATTGAAAATCATAAAAAAAAAAAAAAAGAAGCACCTGGTTAGAGTCGGGATATGAAAAATGTATCGCTTATGAATATCATAGTCTCGGCGTGAATGACATACATTTGACCGAACTGAGAAGGAGATTAATTGAGATACGCGTAAATTAGTTTGAATGCTCTTAACTGTCAAACCAAAAAAATAAAAATATATATACATATATATAGACACTCACAAATATATCTCTTTCCATTTCAATCAAATTTATCCTATATTAATTGAAAATCGACTCCAGTCAAATTCTAATTTAAGATAAAGAACTATTTAATTTTCGAAATATCTGTATAAAACTAGATTAATTAATGAAAAAGGATGTTCCTATCTGTAAACCCCTTCTTTTGCTGTTTGCATAGCCAAATTCTCCACGCGCTTGTGGATGTAGGAACAATAAATGCCTAAGTATTTTCAAATTACAAACCATCTGAGTCTCAAATGATCTTAATTCTATGCCCACCTTAACTAGTCTAAAATGCGAAAAGTGCAGTAGTACGATTGGAGCGTGTTGGTAAGCACTAATAAGCGCGTGAGTCAAGGTCGCTCTTTTTCCAATTCAGGTATTTAGTTCAACTCTCACTACACTAAATACATGGGCACCTACACCACTTTGGAATTACAAGGACAAATGCATGGAAATCCTCCAAATCTTGTACTTGCGACCCATTAAGACCTTACTCCAAAGCCAAAAGATTCAAATTCATAGAATACATTCCAATGATCTTCTATAAAAATGGAGAGAGAATTCCAAACCAGAGTGTAATGGATGTTGTTTGATCTATTCCAGGTTTAACTGATCTTCACTGAGAAATATAATGGAAGAAAACCCATCGCCGGTTTCATGTAAACATTTGACCCACGAGGCAGCAAGAGCCAGACCCGCCGGAAAGAAGAGCCACCGGCAGTACCCAGTGGACGATGACGCCGGAGATCTGATCAAGTGCTCCGGAGAGAGTTGCCAAACATGCACCGCCGAGTTGATCGCCGACTGCGTGGCTGTTTGTTGCTGTCCCTGCGCTGTTGTCAACTTTCTGGCGCTTGCGCTGGTCAAGTTTCCATGGATGATGGGAAGGAGGTGTTTGGGACTCGGGAAAAAGAAAGGTCGGAGGCTGGAAAAGGAGAGAAAATGTGAGAGAAGTTACAGTGACTGCGTAATGGAAAGTGATCAAATTTCGAGAAAGGAGAGGGTGGTAGATGAATGGACATTGGAAAATTTATCATCTGGGTTTGGAAATGAAGAACAAAAAGACAACTTCAGTGCGAGATTTGAGGCAGAGAAGGTCTGGTTAGAGTTGTACCAGGTTGATCATTTGGGTTTTGGTAGACTTTCTTTCACTGGAATTCCGTCCCAAGGTAAGGGCAATTAGGGGTAAAGAAAATATGTTCTTGTACTTCAACTTATAATCAATTCTTTTTACACCTATTATCACCCAAGGGGTAAGTATTAGGTGTTAAATTTACCCTTGGGGTTTGAATGACTATCGGGCTTTTAGTAAAGGAAATGGAAAAATGAAGAGATTGCTGTGTTCTTACTGTTATCTTTTCAGTTTTTTCTTCCCTGTTGGATGGTTAAAATAAATAGTTATAGAAGGAAAAAGACAAATAACCATAAGCGCAAGAAGAAGAGGAGGCATGGTAAAGACTAGTAATCAAATTAAGTTATTCAGGCTTGACTCGACGTCGACTCGTTTTCTAAAAGAATCTTATTTGACTATTTTTTAGGCTCATTTAAAATAATAGTTTGAGAGATTCGATTCATTTATATGTAAATATTTGGGCTTGACTCGTTTTGGCTTCATTCAAACTCGACTCGTTTTCTAAACAACCAAACTTAAATATTTTTTTAGACTTATTTAGAAAACAAGCTCGATAAATTGATTCGTTTGTGTGTAAATATTCAGACTCGGTTCATTTTAGGTTCATTCAGAAAACAAGTTAAACTTGAACATATTTTTAGACTCGCTTAAAAAATAAGTTCCATAGACTCGATTCGAGTTCGTTCAAACTTGTTCAATTATCAACCCTGGGCATGGTATGAGTCAAGCAATGGAGGATGGAAGGAAGGTCTTCTAATGGTGGTGAGATTGGTCCCATCCTTTTGACCAAACACTGCTTAAACGAGCAAGGAAAAAAATTTCAATCAATTAAACAATTGGTCAGGAAGGTGTCACTGTTGGTCAACAATTGTCTGTGTGAGAGAGTCTATATAGCTGAACAATCTTAACATAGTTTCTTTCCAGCCAGAGAACATTGATTACTAACAGCAAGAGCCAGCTCCATGATGTTA
Organism: Ilex paraguariensis; assembly: GCA_963454935.2. NCBI lineage: Eukaryota > Viridiplantae > Streptophyta > Magnoliopsida > Aquifoliales > Aquifoliaceae > Ilex > Ilex paraguariensis. The sequence goes on from CAUOFW020002630.1 coordinate 22,028, forward strand.
AGTCCCAAGGATTTACCTTTCATTGTCTGTTCAGCCCAGACAAATGGAGCTCTCCCAAGCTCTGCTTGGCCATTTGTTATCTTTGCAATTCTCATTTTGATGAATTACGTACACTGGTAACTTAATTTACTTTGTGTTGAGACGATGAAATCCATCCCTATTGTGTTTAGTGCTTAGTTTTAACACAGATAGTTCCAAATCCAGATAAAAAGTAATGGTTGTAATGGGCGCGGGAGACTCTTTTATCTATGGGTTCCGCTGTTCTGTCTTGTTCTTGTTTTCCTCCGAAAACAGGTTCTTTAGCATTCTCCTAATCAAATTACTGGTGATAAAAACGCTCATACTATGGATGAATTCCATTTCTTGAGACTCTAGCCTATGTTAAGTACTTAGCTAATAACCAACATAAAACTTGTGTGAACAAATGAAAGAAAAGAGTAGAAAAGTTTCTTGCTGTCTTAAAGATGTAGATTGCAGAGGTTAAAACAGTGGAAAATTCTTCAAATGAGCTTTGGTCAGAACATGCCTTCTTTTTTCCCCTTGGGTGGTGGTGGTAGTACACCTATAACTACTCACAAACATGCTTGAATCTATGTCTTGTTTTCTTTGCAACTTTTAAGGATTTAATTTATTGTGGCAGTGGTAGTACATCATATCAAACTATTTAGAAAAGGAAAGACTGGGTAACCACTAGACAGAACCCTAACAATAACATGAGACCATAAAGACAATATCACCACACCACACCTTCTGGTTTACAATCTCTGCAGACGGCAGAGGCAACATGCTGCCAAATAAAGAGCCAGAGTTTCCATAATGCCATGCTTATAATTCCTTCTATGCAGTCTTATCCCATTCTACATAAATTGATTTTCAAACTCAAACCCATATAACTTAAATCTCTCATTTGCAAGGCTTGTTAATCCATTTTAATGGGATTATAAACTGATTTTTGAACTCAAACACATATAGTTTAACCTCTCATCGCAAGGCTCGCTTGTTTTGAAGTCAAGTTAAGATGCATTCAGTCTTATCTTAATTATCCACACGATAAATTTGTAGAGCATAAAATGAAACTTTTAATTGTGAAAGATTTGGTTTGTGTAGATCTAAAACTAACAACCCAAAGATAATTCAAGTAGTAATAGAGATGAGTTGTAAACTCGGAAGTCATAAATTCAAACCTTGACAACTCTTTGAAGGATAAATTCTTCATTAAAAGCTTAGTCTGACATGGACGACTTATTTTTGACTGGACTGAAAAAGAGATTAATCGAAATATACATTAACTGACCCAGATTATAACCATTGAATCAAAATAAAATAAAATAATAATTAAAAAAAGAGATCCACAACCAGCTCATCTCTTGTCCGCAATCAACATTGTCTAATTGGAAAATTTGTTACAAATTTCCATAACTGGGCAATGCAGACTACGGTACTCAAAAAAGAATCTGTGTGCCGTGACAAACGATTCCTGGAAGTAAAATTCTGTTGCACGACTTGCCACTTGTGAAAGAGTGTAAATGTGTTGATAAAACCCCCTTCAAATGCCCCAGAAAATATGGCAAACCATGTACGGATACACCCATAACACTGTTACACTTAACTGCCATTGCTGGCATGTAAAAAGTGAAAAAAAAATTCCCCGACCAACCAAAAGGTGAGAATTAATAATTGTTATCCACGTTTATATAGTAAAGTACAAAGATTTGAATATATAAAAAATATTTTTTATTTTTTGTAGTTAAAATAATTTTAGATTTTACTATGAATTTAATACGACAGTTAATATTAACTCCATAAATTTAATAGAAAAAATAAACCCCATAAATGAAGGAGCTTATTTAAAAACATTCACCATCTATTCATTATTATATTTATTATCACTATCACCATCATCTCACTATTACAGTCGCCCACCGCCCCCATCAATCACCATTGCTGCCCACCGCCACCCACTACCATAATCCACCACCATTTGTCGTTACGTACCATCGTCACTACCACTACCACCATCATTCATCACCACCCACCTCCACCATTGTCCATAAGAACTCGTCGTTGCCCGCGACCACTCACACCCACCATCACTGCCACTATCGTTGTCACCCCATCACCACCATTGCCAATCACTGGCACTGGCATCGACACTCTCAATAATTACTGTCATAACTCATGGTTATTACTATCATAATCATCATCTAAAACTCACCACCATCATTATCAGTGTCACTCACGATTGCCACCACAATTACGGTCGTCGTCGCCCACCACAAATATCACTATCTCCCACCATCACCATTGACGCCAATCACTATTACCACCGCTCACTCCCACTAAAAAAAATACTTAAATTCATTTCTTTCTCCCTTATATTTGTAATTTGATTTTAAATATGAATATAATTATATTTATAATTGACAATTTTTTTTATTACATCATGCCTTTAGGTACGGATAATAACTATTTTTTCAATATCACACAAAATCAATATAAAATTTAGGGGTGTTTAAATTTTCGGTTAACCGCAATTTTCTACCTTATCCAACCATATTCTACCATACTGAACAGCTAGCAGCAAAATCAGGTAGGAATGCGAAAGAGTTTTTAGTATTTTGATTAAATCGGGTAGGAATGCAGAAGAGTTTTTGGTCTTCTGATTAAATCAAGTAGGAATGCAGAGTACCCATCAATTTTTGCATTACTATCCTACCCTACCCGCATTAATTAATTAATTTATATATATATATATATATATATATATATATATATAAACTAAACAAAACTCTAATTGCTAACCAACATTATTGTCTATTGACGAAGTGAGCGTCTCACTCCACTCCTCTCTTCTTGCCTCCATCGGCTTCATCGCTCAAACCTCTACATCCACAGCTCAAGCCTTCATTGTTCAGTCCCGACCTCCCCAGGTACTCTCTCTCTCTCTCTCTCTCTCTGTGTGTGTGTTTGGGTGCAATTTGGTGGCCTTCATCGTTCATACTTTTATCTACAGATCTGATTTTCTTTTTTAAGCATCAAGTTAATGAATTTCAAAACTCTAACTTTCAAGCATCGTTCAGGCCTTCCCTTTTTTTATAAGCATCGTTAAGGCCTTTTCTATTTTTTTAAGCTTTCAAAATTTATCAAGTTAACATCAAACATGAAAAACCCTAAATTTCAAGTCTTAAATCAAAATTCAAAACAACTGGAGCCAGTGCTTGCAATTTGCATACCATACTTGATTGGGTAGAGTAGGTCAAGAAAAAATTCTTCCGCAAAGTATCAGGTAGAAAAACGAAAGACTATATTCCTATCCATAGGATAGGGTAAACTCCCCTAATAAAATTAATGAATATAAGTTTACCTTAATGAATTATTCTTTCAAACATGCTTAATAAATGGATTAACACACCAATTCCCTTCTACCTGACTAGGGTTGCAATTTAGGTACGTCAACTCGAATTCAACTCAAACTCATTTCAAAAATAATACTATTAGAGTTGAGGTTTTTAGGATTAGAGTTATGGTTGAAAAGTTTCATTGGTTTAATTCGAATTAATGAAATTGGTTTCAACCCAAATTCATGTATTATATTTATATAAATAATTTTAAAATAAAATATAAATACATAATAATAATTATTATTATTATTTAAAAGAAGAGCGAAACATGATTTATAAGGACTATAGATAATGAAAGAAGTTTGCACAATTAATGTCGGATAAGTAAAAAAGGCAAAAAAAGACAATGAGTTGTCATCCCACATCAGATAGACAACTCAAATGATTTCTCCCCTCTATCCTATATAAAGAAGGCTCACTTTTACCATTTTAAACCCTCAATAAATTGTCTTAATGGGTTTCATCTTGGTGGTCATGTAAGCTTATGTAATAATAATCCAACATTGTGAAAAATTCACACCTAATTTAAGATTATTGTTTATTAAACCAGATTTACCAACTCAAATAGGACCAGAATTAGGTAACTCGATTTCAACCTAAATTTGTCCGAAATCATCTCAGACAATACTTAGGTTGAGATCAGATTAGTATTAGAGTTATAATTAAAGATTTTATACCTAAAATTGAACCCTCAACTTGTCTAACCCGCTTAAGTTGCACCTCTATACTTGATATGTGAATTAAGTTTGAATTAATCACATTTTGACACGATAAAACTTAAAAATACCGGTCATCCAGGGTAAATACTTAGAAGTTGCACCGCTATACTTAAATACATTTAGAAGTGTGAGAAGGTAAGTATATATTTTTAAGTGTGAGAAAGGTAAGTAAATATTTAGTATAATGGTGATATTTAAAACATTATTCGCCTTTAAACTACTACACTTGTGTCAAATAAACCCTTTAATTATTACACTATTGTCAAATAAGCCCCTAAACAGTTGATTGTTTACCCCTTCATCTTTCAAAATAGATTCCATTCAACCTTCCTTCAACTATTCAGACAGAAACATCACATGCGAACATCAACACGAATTGGCAGGGGTACTTCAGTTATTTCAAACCCTGAATCCTACTCGATAATCAAATCAAGAGTGTGCTCATACGACAAAGGCGCAGGCCCAATGTAGACTGTCAATACGTTTTTATTTGACCTCATGGTAACATCAAGCATGGTGTACCCTGAGATACATTTTCACAGAATATCATGTATTTTTTTGGCAGGCCCGCCCGCAAAAAGCCTCATACCAGAAACACAATAGTTGCAATACGAATATGGGTTCTGATTTCCACCTGTAAATCATGATTTCTAATCCTTAACCAAATGACTTCCTAGTAGGTCGGCTGTCCAAACAATCTATGTAAAAACGGTGATGTGAGAGAAGGGAGGGGAGGGGATTGTGTGAGAGGAAGAAGAGAGAGACTATCTGTAATGGGCTATTGTTACTGGAAAGCAAATGATAATGGTTACAGAAATAAAACAGAACTAACAAACCTATATCGAATTATATAATCCTATAGCGAAAAATAACTTCCTCCCACTTTCATACAGGCTAACCTAAAGGGATAGAGAAACATTTATATCCACCATGAGCCAAACAGTCAAGGGACCAAAAACTATATCAAGAAAGTTAGGAACATGAGGCTCCATAATTTATACAGCACTATCTAGGAGGATGTTGTAGTCTCTGTCATTGTGCTTACCTTCTCCAAGAGGCATTTCATCTCATCCTCCAACCTGGATTTCATCTCGTGCGAAATTTCACCATCATAATTTTCCAGCATAGATGTCAACATCTGAAGTTTCTGCCTGATGAAACCAACCTGTGACACCCCATCATCATCAGATTGCCGAGAAGAAACTTGATTCGCAGGTGTCTTCTTCAGAGGACTAGAAGCTTTTCGAGCACTTAAAGCAGCTGAGGGGTACTGGAGCCGATAATTAACATTGGCAGCTCCGAAGGGGCTGTTCTTTAATACTAAGCTCAAAGCTTCTTCAGCATCAGAAGTCCTCAAGAAAACAACCTGGCCACAATAAGAATTATATAAGATATCTGTTTCCTTTTCATTCAGAGAACCAAACTTGCTAAATATTTTGATAAGATCATCCTTCGATGGCAAAGAAAACCCAGGAGGAAATGACACCATAAGGGCTACAGGAGGTGAAGCATCTTTGTCAGCCTCCTTGTCATTTGTCTTCAAGCCAGACACATTAGCAGCTTTCTTGAGTTTTGGCCCACACAAATTTCGTTGTTCATTCTTTTCATTCCTTCTCCGCAGAGATTTAGATTCAGGTGACTCGCAAACAGTATGGTCTAGGTCTTCTCCTTGTGGCCCTGGTTCAGAGTTTAATGACTTCCGCTTCCTACCATGTTGTCGCTTGTGGTAGATTTTGTAGTTGGATCCATTCAGATAAACTGAACTTCTGAATGTAGAAACAAACCCAGTGATCGTAGCAAGTGATCTCTTGTCCCTCAAATGTAGAGAATTAACAGCTACAGACCGGACTAAAAACAGCATTTTGGTGACAGATGCATTGCCATCAATGGGGAAGGTAATCTTCTTCGGTTCTTGTTCTTGATCTTGATCTTGTTCAGTAGTCTGAGGACATGAGCTACCAGATGTGTCACACCCATCACTGAGTTCTTTAGACTGTTTCTTCTGAAATTTCTCATCACTGCACTTCACAATTGGGGGTGACCCGGTTAGTTGTCCAGCAGCCTTTGTCATCCGCTCCCCCATCCTAGCAATCTTGGCAATTCCCTCAGCTTCTATCTCTGACACTCGCTTAAAGCTTGAGTTTCTCACCCTCCAAATTGGACTTGTGAAGGGAGAGGTCAAGTACTTACTTTTCTTCCTTTCCCTTGGGGAGGATATGTTCTTGGTTTCCTCTTTGGTGTCTCTGTCAACATTTTCAACACCAGAAACTCCGTTTCTCTTCCTTCCCCTAGCCACAAGGCTTTCCTTATCTTCTTTCTCATCCCAACCACCATTTTCAACACTGCAAACCTTGTCCTCTTTCCCTTGAGAAGATTCATAAATCTCATCCATCTTCATCCCCCTTTTCCTCCCAGAAGAAGTAAGACCACCGGCACCATGACTCTCAGCTTTATCAGTGCCTCCCATCTTTGCCCTTTTCTTCCCAGACATTGCCTTGCCAGGGTGTGTCCCATCTTTAGTCATACTCCACTTCTTATCTTTGGGCTCAGTAGTCATATCCTCTTTCATAAGTTCAGCCACACTTTTCTGCTTCCTTCTTCGATACAGCTTATCCTCTGAAATCTCATGGTACTCTGCCCGGCATACTGGGGAAGAAAGCCAGTCTTCTTCAATCGGGCCCTGCATGGGATCTCTAACCTCATTCATCGCTAATACCCCATTTCCACTATTGTCGTCAAGGCCTTCAATAGCTTGAGGTTCATAGTAGACAGGTAATGAGTAAACCCCTTTTGCACGATAAAAGGCAGAAAGTAAACTCTTCAACAGTGTCAGCTCAAGCTTACAGGTAACAGAAAATGCCACAGCAAGATATCTGATATTTGCAATTAACTCTACCGGTTCAAGCCAAGAACTTGAAAGTTTACCGGTATCTCCCTGAGGCACAAGAACTCCTGTTCTAATTCCAGCATTCACTGTCACGGACCTGGTGAGTCCAATCAGATCCTTGTCAGGTACACATGAGCAAGTCATCCCCAACTCCACAACTCTACCCATCTCTTCCAAAGCCTTCTGAACAGCATTGACAAAGCTATTAGAATTGCTTTGCTTTGACATTTCTTTGAAATTCTCCACAAAGGGCTTTAACTGAGATGGGGAGCACCAAGAAAAAGAGCTATCCCCAAAGTATGCCACGAGGAGTCGATCCTTCTGCTTTAATTTATTAGCATTCTCTGATGCATCAAAAGGATTATAGATCTGTCCAGGCCACCATGGGTGACTCCTAATTTTACCCCACACTAAATCACCAACAGAATAGACATGCTCTTGAGCACCCACACCTTCCCCACCATTGTCCTCATCCTCTTCTTTATTATCCTGATTCACAACTTCCCCATCTTCCTCTTTCTCCCCTCCTTTACCCTTCATATATTTTTTCCTGGATCTTTCACCAATTTTCTCCCCTGGGTTTTCCCCATTTTGAGGCAAAAGACCTTTACCGTCTCCATATCCACATTTTTTCTCACTATCACAATTTACACTCTCCAAAGAGCCATGAACTTCCAAAAGAAGAGAGATCCCATTCCCATTACAGAACTCCAACTTCCTATCAGAACCAACCCCAGTAAAAACACTCGAATCCCCACCAACCCCAATCTTCTGACCCTCATTTTTCTCAACTTCAGAAACAGAATCCAACCCTTTCAAAGTCTCTTCTCCACCACCAAAAAGCCCTCTACTTTGCCTCCCAAAACTAGTCTCCACTGAAATTCTGTCGGTCTCAACAACTCGCCTTGTAACAACTACAACACTACCATCACCACTGACAATGTCTCCATTCAAACCCTCCTTGTTGCCGACAGAAACCCTAACACCATTTTCATCCGGTCCAGGCTTTGAACCTGTCTGACCCTCGGCTGAACCGGCCATTAGGGTTTCAGACTCAGCTGGTTCGCCAACAACAGCATCCTCCGCTAGGTTTGTTCCCCTCATCTTAGCTTCTTCAAGTGTTGCCATTTCTGGAAAACGCTCTCAAATTCCTCTTTTGCCGCCCCGAGTCTCTCGGAGTCCACAACTGTAAACAGAAATTCAAAATAAAACAAAGAAACAAACAAAATAAAGAAAGTAAATATCAATTATCCACATCCACTAGGGTTTTTGGCTTTCTCTCTCTCCTTCCCTCTCTACAAGCTCGTTGGAGAGCTCGAAGCATACATATATGGAATAAAATAATAACAACCAAAACGTAATAGAATATTAAGAAAAACAAAGCACATACACTAAAAAAAAAATCCATATAGAATAGGGGGAATACCTGAAGAACAAAAAGTCAGGCTCAGTGCTTATGCTTTTAACCATTGATTCTTCAAACCATTTTCCAGAGGAATCTCTATATTCACCTCAACACCACTTGTAGAGATAAAAAAGCGTGTGTTTGTGAGAGAGAGAGAGAGAGAGATTAATTTCTAGGTTTGAGAAATTGAATTTCTAGGGTTTAGCAGCGAGAGAGTTATGGAAAATTTAAAAATAAATTAATAACGTTGATTAGGTTAATAGACGGTGACATGTTCCTTATCGTCTTGTCCCTATTAAAAATCTGAAACGTCATATGTATTGACATGTAGAAATGTTGTGTACTCGCCTTATTCAACTCCCATGTTTTGCTGCTTCCACTTTTTGAATTTTCAAAATAATTTTATTTCTTTAAAATAAAATTTAATTTGTATAATTAATTATAATTTATTTTTAAATTTATAATTATCGATATATGGATAAAGAAAGAGGAAGTATAAGGATGGGGACAAGGCTTTTTATTGTGCGGAAAGGCTGAGATTCGTCAGAGGTAGCTGACACTTGTCCTTCTACGCTCCGGTGAAAGAAAAAGCCCAGTGAGTGTGGGTTGAATCACACGTTTTTTGTTCCCGTTCGCACGCGTCCCGTGTTTGGGACACCACACGATTAATTATATAAAATGGATTAGAATCGACTAATACTTGATTTAAATTTGAAATGATACGACACCGTAGGATTATCTCTTATAACAGTAAATATTGGGAGTAATCCTGACACCATTTACAAGTCATCAACGTGAATCTCAATTGGCAATTATTTTTAGACATCCAGAGTTGCCAAATGACATCAATGGTATGGTAGGGTGGGTGGTCTAAGTAAAATACTGGTGGGTTGAGTTGGTTATAGACTAGGTTAAATTGGGTTGAATTAAAATAAATTTAATATATTTTTTACTTACGTATTAAATAAGTTGAATTTATAACAGATTGAGTTAAACGTATTAACCCATAAAATAATTAAAATTCTTAATAGACACATACTAATACATCAAAATACACATACATTAATAATACACTAAAATACAACATACGCACACACTAATATACCAAAATAAACACAAACTAATACACTAAAAATATACCAAAAATACACATATATATACTAACACAAAAATTAAAACACATTTAATAAAATAAAAAATTACACACACATAATGGGTCAGATAGACTGTGGGTCGTGGATCAACCCATGAGTCATGGATCACAGGTCAACCCATTCGTCATGAACTAAGTCACAAGTCATGGGTCGATTGCTGGGTCCTTGATCAACCTGCAGATCATGGGTGGTGTGTTAGTGTGCTAAGCGTTTCTAGTGTGATTTGGTGTATATTTGTATATTTTTGTGCACATTAGTGTGTGTATTTTTTTATATTAGTATATTTATTTAATTTTATTACTTTTTTTATTTAATAAAAAAATAAATACTCTACTTAATAGGTATTCATTTATAATCCATATTAACCCACTTAATTAAAATAAATCATACTATCCAACTCATTTAGAACCTGCATTAATTAATATAGATACCTAACCCATTTATTTATGGACAAATTAATGGATAATGAGTTAAAATTGTCATATCCATTCTCATCCTATGGTTCTGAGTTCCAAGTTTTGAAGTCTACTTTGAGATTCGATAATTGACTACTATACTAGTCTAACAAGGTTCGTTCCGAGAGAAATAACATGCAGGATCAAAAACCTCGTGATCTCATTAGTGAAGGCTTATCAAGATAGTCTCGAGGTAAAAAAAAATAAAAAATGACATGAATGGATGATTATTATATTGCAAATCTATTTATTTAACTAATATATTTTATTAAATGGTGATATTATACAATAATAATGGCAGGATATTCCTGCTAGGCTGGTATATCCAATCCAATATTTTTTCCATGTTTGGACCGTTTTGTGGTAGCAGACTTAAATACACAATCAAACCCGGCTAAGGTAAGGAACAATCCGTCACAAAAAAAAGGCATAATAGATGCTGGCCACCACCCGCACTTTAGAAAGTACGAATACGATACCTTAAAGATAAAAATATAAAATACAGGTGCAATACAAATATGATTAATTAAAATAATATATTTTTAAATAATAATAAAATTATAATATATTTCCCAAAATATAGAATGTCTTATTTTACTCTTCAATATTTTAATTGTATCATTTTGATATCCAATGTATTGAATATATTTCTATGTGATTCCTCGAGCAGACAGCATCCAAATTACTAATAATTTTTTATCATAAATTTATCACATAATATTTAAATATAGGTAAAAAAATAATAATTTCAGTAACTTTTAACCAAAAATATATAATTTTAATAACTCTTAACCTAAATTTAGATAGCTCGTGACTAAAACTGTAAAATTTGAATAACACTTCAACTAAAATTTAAGTAAAAATTTGGTTACGAGATCCCAAATTATTTTTTTCCCATATTTAGTATCATGGAATAATTTATAATTAAAAATCGTTAATAAATTTGACGTTGTCTGCTTGAGAGAAGGGTTGTTGGTCGAACGAGTCCAAGCCAAATTCGAGTCAAGATTGAAAAGCTTGTTTCATAATCGAACTTAAAAAATTGTTCAAGTTCGACTCATTTATAAAAAGAGCCGAACCTAAATGAGATAATGCAAGTCGAGCCCGAGCCGAACCCAAGTATTTGCACATAAATGAGTCAAGTCTGTCAAGTTTGAGTCGAACTTATAGGACTTGTTTTTTAAACGAGCCTAAAAACTTATTCAAATTCAGGTTCGTTTAAAAAACAAATCGAACCTGAACAAGCCGAACCCTAACCAAGCTCGAATAATTCAGTTTGATTAACAACTCTACGTGAGAAAGCATATAAAAACATATTCGATATTTCAGGATCAAAATAATACAATAAAAATATTGAGACCAAAATTAGACACACTATATTTTAAAAACCTCTCGTACAATTAACCCAAAATATTAATAATAAGACTTAATAAATATTAATTTTTTCCCTCAATTGCTAACTCTTTCTTGCTTTCCCTCTTTGGAATTTAATAGGAATTTCTTTCTATTCTTTATTTTTGGGTTTTGGTGGGTTTTTGTTTTGGTGTGGGAGATAAAAAGGGGGGGGATTTGGTAAAATAAAAAAAAGGATGAGTGAGCCACGTTTTTCCTCTACTCTTTTTTGGGGCCTGTCTTTTTTTCCAATTTCGCCTTTTACAAAAAAAAACATATCGTAAGGGAAAATGTAACATATTATCACCCCTCTTTCCTTTTTTTTTCCTTGAAATTTTGTTTGGCTAGGAAGAAGAAAGAGAAGCAGCAGCTTTTTTCCTTATGTTTTCCTTTTCCAATTTCCCATTCAATTTGCAATGAAAAGTTTCAACCACTAAAAGAGGTTTCCTCCTGAAGTTAAAGAGTTAAAACCCTTACTACAAACCATCACATGTAAGTGCTGGAGAGAAACGGTTTTGAACCATTATCCTCCTTCCCCACCTAAAGGTTCCTACTCTACCTAAAGTGTTGTTTTCATATTTGCAATTTGAGCTCAATTTCATGCAATAAGAACAAGAACAAGAAGTTAAAATGTGAACAAATTCTCCTCTGTAGAAGCTCTGGAACACCTGATTGTGACACCAGTAAACAGCAATCATCGGTAAGGGATAGAAACATGTTTTTTACCCTGTCTTAAAGGAAATTAGGACATGTTTTGAGGCTTCCCCATATTTTATTTGCAATGTACATTGTTGGCTAAGATAATGACAAAGAGCATATATAACTGAACTACTGCTTCAGTTCATAGCAATGGATAAGATTCAACATTCTCGAGTAAGAATTCCAAGTTCAGTCCAACAAATTCACGACAAGCTTACCTGTTGGGTAATCTCATGTGAGAACCCTGAATCGAATATGAAACAAATTGAAAAAGTCCTATCTTGAATTCCTATCTCCCGACAATTGGTAGGAATTCAATACAAGTGTTAATTATCGGCTATGCAAAACCAACATAACCCTTCAATCATCTGAAGCCTAAATTTTATAATCAGCCCATGCCAAAGACTAGCATTCATAGTTGATGATTTCATTCAAGAATATGCAGATTTAACCCCCATAATACAACAGAGGCGATGAGAGAAAATTAAGGAATGATACACACAAGTTCAAACAAATAGACACACAAATAATTTCAATTCATGGAGGTTGAAAGCTTTTTAAGCACGAGTAAAACTATGATTTCATAAGCTAACAAACACACTCATTTTCCACAGAAAGTACAAAAAATTACCGTAACTCGTCTAAACAATGGCGATTTTCGCTCCAGCTTCTTCGAGCTGTTTCTTCACCTCCTCTGCCTCATCCTTCGACACTCCTTCCTTAAATTTCTTCGGCAATCCTTCGATCAATTCTTTAGCCTCTTTCAAAGCCAAACTCGTCAAAGCCCTAACCGCTTTGATCGTCGATATACGCGAATTGCTCGGCACTTCCTCGATGACTACATCGAACTCCGTCTTCTCCTCCACGACGGCGGGACCCTCGGCTGCTCCAGGGGCGGCGGCGACGGCAGCGACGGGAGCGAATGACGCGGCGGAGACGCCGAGCTTGTCTTGGAGGTACTCCACGAGCTTCTGGGCGTCTGCGAGGGTTAGGTTGGAGATTTCGTCGCCGAGTTGGACAATTTTCTCAGGGGCCTCGACAGCAGCGAGAGGGCGGAGAAGGGTGGCGCGACGGTGGAGAAGTTTAGGGGTTTGGATAGCAAAATGTAGGGTTTGTTTAGGGAAAGTGACTGAGGGGTGCGTAGGATACGCGATAGATGAGGATGGAGGATAAGAGGGTGAACGGAGTGTCACGGTGGATAGTGTCGAGGCCATTTTGCAGGGTGGGAGAGAGAGAGTAGACTGTACAGGGAAGACGAAGAGGATAGGATAAGGAGCAGAATGTGTAAACGAAGGTAATTTTCCTCGTTTTGATTTCTATTCGGTTTGGACTGATAATAAGCCGATTGGTTGGACTAATAATGGGCTGACTTTCATTTTGACACATCTTAAAGCCTATTCCACCTGTTAGTTAGGCCGACTTTAGTTTTGATACATCTTAAAGCCCACACCATGTGTTGGTTGGACTAATAACGGGCCTATGTCCGAATGACCACATGTGAAGGCCCAGACCCTATGTTTGGGTGTCCATCAAAAAAGCAAAAACACAAAAGAAAGACTTGAAGGGGCATTCCGAGAATCGAACTCGGGACCTCTCGCACCCAAAGCGAGAATCATACCACTAGACCAAATGCCCTCTCTTTGTTACAAACAAAGAGTTTATTATATTATTAATTAAATAATATTTTTTTAGTGGTTGAATAAAACTAAATTAATGCCCACCGTCAGTATCATGTCGCACAAGTTTTAATATTTGGGAATTGTGGGACAAAATTATGATCATTAAATTACAGGTAATAAAAGCAACTTATTTCTAGACAAAGCAATAAAAAAAATAGAGCATACCTATTGGACGAGACTTCTACCATTACAGGATAAATAAAACAGTAATTTTCTCAAAATTTTCTTGGGTATACAATAGTTTGAAAGAAATTATGGAGATTATAGATCACCAACAATGTATATGACCTGGAAAAATTTACGTGTTACAAGAGACGGGTCGAAAGCATCCTCACCTCCTCATGGTCATGTTTGCTTAATTAGAAGCAGAAAATTCCATTCACTAGTTCGGTAATTTTAGCCCTCATCACTCATCAGGGCACTCGGTTAGAGGTGCAATTGGCATTCTGTCAGTTCAACAATTTCAAAGACTGGCTTTCTTTCAATTGACAATCAAGCATCTAATTCCATTTTCATCTGGTCATTATCATTAATCCAATGAAGCACGATCAAAACATTGGTTGAAGTGTTTAGACTACACACGATCTCTACGTAAAAGAACAAACGCATTCTTTATATGCAAAAAGAGAAATGCTATATAACTAGAACACATTGCTAATGCACAATAGTCGACAATGGAGGGTCGCATTCATATTTGATAAAAGCCTAACCCTTGAAGACCACAGTAAATAACTAAAAGGAAAAAGCCCAAATGGTAACTAGGACAACCCGTAAATCTAAATGTCTCGAATTTAAATCTTGACAATCTCTTAGGACCAGATAATGAGAAATTTATTTTTCACAAATATCCTAATTCTAGTGTGGATGCCTACTTTTGACCGACTCGGGAAAGATATTAGTTGAAGTATGCGTAAGCTAATCCGGACACCTAAAAAAATAAGACCATAATAAATTTCAACATATCAGTGAAATATAAAAAAACAAGAAAGTCTAATGACTTACTTATTGGAACAAGTCCCCTGCACTGTATAGAAATATAATTTGGCAAGTAAGAATACATTTGAGCCATTTTCTGCTTTCAATTATCATGTAAGATCAAGTATTGTCCCATACACTAGCCTAAACTGGTACAACATGGTATTGCAGTATTGAATCAGCAATATCAAGGATTCGAAAAATTGCAGAGCCCAGCAGCAATTTCTTACCACCTCCGATGCCTCCTTCCATACCAATATGCGAAAGCAGCTATTGATGCAGCCACAACCACACCAGCCGTTGCATGCCAAGCATATATTGGTTTCTCCAGGACTAGGCCAGTACCACAACTAACATCAAGAGATGGGGATGGTTGTGGTTTCTGACTTGCTGTCAAAGCAAACCCCAAACCCTGCCTTTCCAGCTCAGCCAAGTCTTCAATGGCTGGCATCATCCTGGTGGCCTTAGCTATAGCCTCATACTCCTCTTTGGTTCCTCCTTCAAGAAAAGATCCGATAAGATGACCCTTACTTACCCAGTAAGCCCCAAATGTATTTCCCGAGAAATCCCCAAAATGAACAACTTCCCCGACACCATCTCCATAAAACTGCCAAGACAGTGTGAAGACTCTGGAGTAGAAGAATGGCAGGTAGTCAAATTCGCCTATCTTGTCTGGTTCCATTATTGCAGCAACAACATGTTTTGCTGACTTTCGGGCTGAGTCAACATGCTCAAGCCTACGGGTTTCCCCAAAAAGTTTGACTGGAAATGTTGCAACATCCCCAACAGCATAGACAGAGCTGTTGCTTGACTGCAACCGCCCATTCACTTTGATTCCTCCCTTCTCAAGCGTGAGTTGGCCTTCAAACAGGCTTGTGTTAGGGCGGATACCAATTCCAACCACAACCATATCAGCAGGGAGACGACTTCCATCCCTAAGGTTAACTGCTGTAACCTGTGTCATTAGTTAATTGGTCCAGTTAGTCATCAATAACTTGAAAATAAGATATCAGATGTGAAAGTATGGTCACAGCCACCGTCACAGGAGAAATGAGGAAAACAGGAAGAGTGGACATAAAGTCGCCAATATTGGTGAAGGCAACTTTTAAATTCTCATGTGCCCCAAAATTAACAGTAACAAATCTCTGGATTCTGAAGCCGTGTAAGCATAGGATATACCTTCCCAACAGGGTTGAAATCAAATGATGACAAGACAGTTCCTTTGATAAACTTCACTCCTTTAGACTTGTAAAAGTCTTCATAGTAACTTGCAATCTTCGATGTAAATAAACGAGCCACTACAAAAAGGAACAAAGTGATGAACTTTGTTCTAGAAGTTGCCAGAGGGAAACAATAAATAAATTCCACCGAAGGAAAATGCCATTGCATTTGTACCAAATTGAAAACGGTAACACCTACTTTTATCCAATTTAGCATGAATTCTTAGTGGTGGTGACCACAATTTTTTTATGACAACTTGATTCTAAATGACGAATTTCTGGCTCAAATTTCTGGAATTGAGATTACAAAGATGAAGAAGTTTTCATACAAAAATACTTACTGCAATGTGCCTCTGGGAAAACCATGGTGACATTTATCTTATTTATCACTAAAGATGCAGCACATTCCATTCCTATGTAGCCACCACCGATGACAACAGCATCTCCACCACTACAGCATTGCATCACATTGACGAGCCTCGTTGCATCAGCCAAATCGCGTAAATAACACACATTTTCAGCATCTGAACCAGTCACTCCAAACTCCTCAAGCTTCAAAGCCTATACTTCACACATCCAAATTAAATGTTATCAACGAGCTCAATAAATCTCTTTCTTTTAGGCATTAAACTTGTCATTAAATTCTGAATTGAAACAGTTGAGGTCACAAAGTCCAAAGTCAGTGCTGAAATCATGCCTGTGGCAAGCTGAGCACTGACGTTTTTCCAAAGGAATATCACTTTCTTTATTTTTAAAATGCATTCAGCTATTACAAATGAGGTCAATTGCCTTTCTAGTGAATCATAAGGCATTAATAAATTTCAAGATCAAATTTCAGTACCCGAGCACCTGTTGCAATGATGAGAATCTGGTAGCTTATAGTTTCTCCTGTTGCTGTCAACAACGTCTTCCGCCTCACATCAGCAGACTTCACTCGAGTTCCAATAACCAGTTCGATTCCTGGAAACAAACATCCAGACTCCAAGTATCACATACTGTAATAAGGAAAATGTGAAGTACATAGACTGTTATCTTGCTCCTATGGTTCATGTAAACCAAAATTCATATTCTAAACCCCAAACCACCATTGTTGAAACAAACAGACTGATATTAAACATTGATGCCATAATAACGACTTCGACAGTGTTACTAATATTAATTTCTCTCTTCCATTGATTGATCGACATTTTGATCACAACCAAGCGTTAAAAAAAAAAAGAAGGGTACTTGGCAAAAAGCAAAGAAAAACAAACAACGATGCTGATTCAAGAAAGTTACCAAGACACTTGCATCAATAAATATAGCTTAGGACAAAAACTGTGGTAATAAATAACCAACAGTTTCTCATAACATTAGCATTATCATATGGATTCAAGTCAGCATAGTAAGAGAACAACTACCATTTTCCTTGTACCATTTTGGAGTTAACCTTTCCTCATTGGAACCAACACAAGTGTGAAATGAAGGGAGGCGTGCAGGATCTGCATATCACAGCAAATATGAATAATTAAACAACAAACAGGCCAATAAAGAAATAGGAAGAAAGCATAAAATAGACATGAAACCTGTTCAAACTATTTCATTTCTCCAGTTAAGTTATTCCATGTTTCGGTTCCATGGAACATTTGTAGAGTTAATAGAGGATATGAGGAAAAGTAAGAAACTTTGTTAATTTAATGGTTAGTCCTTTATTTTTCACAATTTCCAATAGGTAAATAGCCAATCAAACTACATGACTAACAAACAAACATGGCTACCAAAAGCCCAAAGGTGATGTATCAGGCAAGGAAATAACTTCCATGATGGGGGTTACTCTTTTGTGAGTGAATTTAAGGAGACATGATACAAGCTCTTCTTTTGTTCTACGAATCTAACTAATCTATATGGGGAATAATAATATTCATATTAGTGAATCTCAAGGTGTTCTTGCTTTAGCTATTGAGACATGTCATATATCTTTGATGAAAAATATAAAAACACAGTTAACATATGACTTACGGTGAGAAGATGATACCTTCTGGTAGTAAAAAACCTTTGCTTAATGCAGGTCTCTCATAAGGCACAACCTGCAGAAAATATGGCAGCAGTTTAGGAGTATCCAGCTTTGTCAACCATTATAAGAAAACCTTGTCAGCAAGTTCAGCACATCATTTGAAAGATCAAAAGAGTGATCAAAATTTGTTAGTTAAGCCTAAAACTTAAAAAAAAAAATCTGAGAATTAGTCTAACCATGTGAATATGAATTACGTGCTGCCCGCAGTTAACAGTTTGTCCATTCATCTGAGATTTCAACCAAAAAAAATGCAAATTTTTTAACCTACTTGGTTGAACCATGAATACATGTAAGGTGATTGAAGGCCACTGGCTACTACTTTTCTTAGTGACTCAACTATTTCTGCAACAAATACACACAACAATGGCTTTTAAATCTGTCGTCAGTAACAATTATAACTTTTTCGTAAGTCAGTCTCTCTCTCTCTCCATTTAAAATGAATTGGAATTTGGAAATAAAACACGCTATGCAGTTCTACAGAGAGCAGAGTGTTGATTGAACTGATACAGAAGTTTAGACATTGAATTGATTACAACGGCATCTAAATTTTATAAAAGCAGAGCTAGCACTAACAAATTTGGTCAGAATTTCTCACAAACCTAATTGCAAAAATAAATTCCAAATACCTTTTCAAAAAAGGGCAAGATCCAAATTCAGAAGAAATAATATCTAGGAAACCCAAGTCAAATGGAACTAAGAATTGGGCAAAACAACCTAATCAAAACAGAAAGGAAGAATAAAAAAAAAGGACGCCGGCCGAGTTGAATATACTAATGCAACGTCCTGTTTGAAATTTGAACAGCTCATAGCAATGTCAAGCTCTAAATCCATCAAATTCTATCTCTGAACCGAGTTCAGAATATGATGAAGTAATTAACTAACCAATAAAAGCATAGAACACAAGAGAAAAGAATCCAATAGCGGAAAAAGGAAAACAAATGATAAAATATGCATACAGAGAGAAAGAGAGAGAGGAGTAATATACAGCTTCTTCAGAGATGATGCAGAGTTCACCATGAGAGACACCTTTCTTGACGAATTCAAGAGCTGCATATCCAGCTGCGACTCCTCCCCCAAGTATCACGTACACAAACGCTCTTCCCATTCCCCGCTCTTCTCTCTCCAAATAAACAGCGTTCCTCTCTCTTGAATTTCTTGGGATTATACTCAGCTCCGAGTCCAGTTCGAATCGGAGAAATAATAGAGATCATTCATTTTTAATCCTTCGGCCCAAGTCCCATTATTTCTTCCTTTGTGGGCCGGTTGACAGGATGATGACATTTTTGCACCTTTTACTACCATGCCCCTCTCTCTCTCTCTCTCTCTCTCTCTCTCTCTCTCTCTCTCTCTCTCTCTCTCTCTCTCTCTCAAAAAAAAAAAAAAGAATTTAGAATAAGATTCAATGAGATTAAAGGAATAATCTAATAAATTGAAACTTTTAATATTGACATTAATAAATTAAAATTAATTTAATTGATATTTATTTAATTTTGTTAAGTTCTATTAATATGTGAGATCGAGCATTAATTCAATTTGAAGCAATTCGCATAACAAATGAGATCAAAATCCAGAAGAGCGTGTAGATTTACATTGCACTTTCGCTTTGCATTTATAAGATTTATTGCTCTAACTCTATTTATTCAAACCTTAAAATAACGTAATTACTTATTATAACATTGGGTTTGATACCATAAAAATATTTAATAACATCAACAAAATTAAATTTTTGTTAATTTTTAGAGATGATTCAGTAATTAAATTTATCTTTTTATAAGTAAGATGTCTCATCTTTCGATATTTTTTACACTCTTTAAAGTTCGCTGATACTTATTCTTTAGGAGACATATCATTAAAATTAGTCTAAGCCCGCTTATATGTTTGCCCCATTACTCGTGACTCGTGAGTGTTGACAAGATAGTATGTGGATATGCTTGCATTGGGATTGTGAGAGGTGATGAAAAAAATAAAAAAGTCGGGTTGGTTCATTGTCTGGAGGGTTGATTGTGTCAGAGCCAACTGGTTTTGGTAGCACCTCGTTCAACTGAATTGTGGATGAGGTTTCACATCTCCACCACATATGATTTTTTTTCTGTTTAACTCCCACAATACATGAGAAATTGTATGGATGTGTTTTGTTTTCAAGTTATCCTCCTTTTCTCCTCTTGTTGAGTTTGTTCCTTTTTTATTTGTTTCTTTTTTCTCCTAATGCTTTTATATTTTTTTTATTATAAAGTATTTACACATGTACCGACTAATTTTTTAAATTCAACGACTGATTATTACGATTTGAACTAAGTTAGAACATCACCCATTAGGCTAATGCTTAAAGTTTATGCTTTTTTTATTAGTAATAATATATATATATATATTTTATGAAATTAGTTATTTGTTAAAAGAATACTTACAAGAAACATTAGCAAATGTTACATCATTTTTTTTTCACAATTTTAACTTGAATTGAATCTTTCGTTGCTACAATGTGAATAACTACCAAAGTCGGTCTTTAACTACAACATGAGTGGTATACATTGTTATAAGTTGAACATGTTATATCGAATTTATATTGTAATTCATGATAATTGTTAAAAGTGGCACCCCTAAGTTTGATTGTCTTGTGTTTCGTGGAGATAAAAAAAATGTGATTTTAAATTGTCAATGGTTGTGATATCCTTGTAATATAATGAATTTGTTTGAAGCTAGTTTTTCTTTTTTTTTTGGTCGTGTGTTTGGGGTTACCTTAAATAAATAATTTTTAAGGGTTTTAGAGTAAATTAAATCAAGTTTGTTTAGACCTTAGCTTTCTTACCAATTTATGCAGCATTTTTTGGATCTAAAAAGATTTATTTATGCTAATTTAACAAGTTGATTTTATAAACTTTTCTTTCGATTTTTTAGAGTTTTGTCATGAATTTTATATAACTTTTTAATTTATTGTATTAATAAAATAGTAGTATTATTATTATTTTTAAAGAAAAAGGAAAGCTTTATTAAAACCTCAAAAATTACAAAGCAAGGGGGGGGGGGGGGGGAGAGACATTCCATCCTTACCCCTAACCAAAAAACAAGAATTACAAATGACAAATCAAAAATAAAGGAATCAAAGAATTATCAAACATTGTTAGTGGCATAAAAAATTTTGAAATTTATATTTTGAAAATTATAATGCATAATCTAAACATATATGTAATTATTTTTTATTTTAAAATAAAAAAAACTAAAAAATCACTCTAAATAAACTTTTTTAGTTTTTATAGAACACCACATATAATCTTTAGGAGATTTGTTTAACTCTGACTCTTTTACAATATTTTTCATATCGTAATTTCTTACCTAAAAAATCAGCTCGAATTATGGCCAATATTACAAACACTAGGAAGGCATGGGCCAGTTGCTTCTAAGTAATACATTGCTTAAGAAAAGCTTTCTAGTGCCACTATTTTCAACTATGCTTAGATCTTGTAGAATGAAATAAAATAAAATACAAAGTTGACTTGACTCATAAACAAACCTGGCTTACACAAGTATGTTGAAACTTTGGAATTTTTTATTTAAAGAATTGCTTGATTTGGTTTTTCCACCAAAATTTATTTTACTTAGAAGCTAAATAAAGAAAAAGTGTATGTAATAACTATTTCTTCAAACATAGTTTATTCGAATCTTGATATACAAGTTATATATATAAACTTGTGGGTTGAACAAGAAAAGTATTTTGCCTATAGCAGAACCAGCCCAACAGTATAGGAATTGAAGGAGGGGGGTTTTAGGCCTCACCCATGAAGGAAGGCCCCAAATTTCATATCCTTAAAGTATGATCTAACTAAAAAATTTTAACCATAAAAATAAGGATTTTTTGGGTGTAGGTACAATCTTTTAGACTTATTTGAGCAAAAGTGTATGGATAAGCTGTTTATTTTATAAAATTTTTTGTGTTTAAGTACAAAATTCAAAATGAATTAAAATTATTTTTACCTAAATATTTTTCCTTAATTTGTACAGTTATTATTGACAATTATTTAAAGAAACAAATATGTAAAGATTAACAAAAGTAATAAGAGGTAAAATATGAGTTTACAGAGAGCGAAAAAGCAAAAACAGTGGTATTTTGTGTTAGAAGATAAAAATGAAAGAGTATAGATGCAAAGTATAAATGAAACAAACTCACTCACACACACACACACACACACACACACACATATATATAAACACTAAAAAATCCTAACCAACTAAGAAATGGTAAATCGGGTTGGGCCCAAGAGTCCAACTCATTATTTGAAATTAAAACAATTAAGTTTACCAAAAAAAAATCTACAAGTTCGTTTCAAGTTAAGTATATCACTCTTTTTCAAAATATACAAATGTTTATCTACTATCGATGGTCTAGATTAGTTTTTAGACTTAAATATTTTAACAAAAATTTTATAAACAAAAAGAAAACATTCTACTTGAAATACTAAATTATATGAAAATAATAAAAAAAATTTAAATGTATTTTTTTATAGAATATTATTGACATGCTATAACATTTTCTTTTACATATGAAAGATTTTCAAAATTAAACTAATGAAATTCTCTATCAAATCGAGTATATATAAGAAAGGCGGATTTATATCAACCTCATTATTTTTTCACACAATTTTAGTCAATAGTAGATTACTCACCGTGTACGGGTGAATGGTCCACATAATGGGTCTCACGTGAACACATGATATGTGATATACTATTTAGTGAAATTGAGTGAAAAAATAATAGAGAGGATCTCAATCCAAGAAAGACTAAATGAATTAATTATTCAGTCAATCAAAAAAATATGTTAGCCAAACTTAATAAAAAATGTAATAACAAAATTTCATCTCAAAAGACAAAAAAAAAAGATTTAAATTATTTTTTAAAAATAAAAAACCTATTTAATATTAGTTGCTTTAGGCCTCCAATTATATCGGCCGTCCCCGGCCAAACTTAAAACAAATGTTACATTTTTAACTTATATTTGTTGCTTATATTTAAAAAAAACAAATAATACGTCATTAAAATGGTTGAATTTTAAGCCCACCGGAATTTAGTATGATAACTCAGCCCAGAAATAATAGATTGTTAGTTGAATTTGGAAAGGGCCAAGCCCACCTTAAACCGGGTCATGATGGACGATCATGTTAACCCGTGCATGGGTCACTTTGCCTTGGATAAAAGGTTAAATGAAAGATTTTTTTGGTTGTGAGTACAATTTTTTAAATTTATTTGAGGAAAAGTATATGAATAAATTGTTTATTCTATTAAGTTCAATTTTAATAAAACATATTGTGTTTAGGTACTAAATTCAA
Organism: Ilex paraguariensis; assembly: GCA_963454935.2. NCBI lineage: Eukaryota > Viridiplantae > Streptophyta > Magnoliopsida > Aquifoliales > Aquifoliaceae > Ilex > Ilex paraguariensis. Next base: position 45,385 of record CAUOFW020002630.1, read on the forward strand.
ATGAAATCAAAATTGTTTTACTTAAATACCCTCCCTAAAATTATGCATTATTGATTGACAGTTATATATCTAATTAACTATGTAAAGATTCCATTAGACTCTCTCACTATATCTCTCCCTATTTTCTCTCCATCTCTCTCTCTCTCCCTCCCCATTACTTTCCCCTAATTTCTCTCTATATCTATCATTCATTTGATAATTTATTTTCTTTTTAAATATGTAAAAATTTGATTTATTTTTTATCTGTCTCCCCTGTTTTTCTCTTTCTCCCCCCTATTTTCTCTAATTGTTTCTCTCCCTCTCCCTATATTTTTTCTCCCTCTCTATTTATATCAACATTACAACAACAAAATTACACTAATCAGTTACAATTGTCTTATAAATACACCAACAGTTAATCATGCGTTTTAATAAACCAAACATTATACAAATTTATAACACTAACCCAAAATTTCTTTTAGTTGTTTACATAAACTAAATAATTGTACTATTTAGTATCACAACATCTTTACATCAATTATATAACTAAATTTAGTATAATGGTAAAGTCTTTTGTGTAATGATAAACTCAATTTGATGTATATAATTAGTGTAACCATGATGTGATACTAAATGGTGTAACTCTTTAATTTATATAAATAACTGAATGACAAATTGAGTTGGTATTGTAATTTCGTATAATTGTTAAGTGTAATTGTTTGATTTATTAGAATACATAAATAATTGTTGTGGTGTATTATAGGGTACTTGTAACTTATTAG
>CAUOFW020002631.1:0-46096 GCA_963454935.2 Ilex paraguariensis
TTTTTCTAAATTATAGAATTATTTATTATTGTATAGAAATTAGCGTCATAATATAATAAATTACAGAATAATAAATGAAAGACTGTTATTAGCATTTTGTATATAGAAAAAAATTATTTATTATATCATTGATTTGTATAAATCTTTTAAATGATAAACAATAATCAGATTTAATTGTAAAATGATAATAATTAATCTCAAACAAAATTTTAATTAATTTACTTTTATTTTTTCATTCCATGCAAATCCGTTTTTAACCTTTCATGTTTAATGAATTTTTACTCATAATTATAGTAAATATGAATTTATGAACTTCTATGGTGAATTGAAAAATAAAAAATAAAAAATGCTATTTAGATCTAATTTAATGACATAATTTAATGCACCCATTTGGTTGAAAGTAGACTTCATCTAACATTAAAATTTACAACTAAAATAACAGTTACATTGAATCAAGTCATTGATAACATTGATAAAAAAAACAATTAAAATTTATTAATGTACTCACCCTAAAGTATTTTTCTAGCTCCGCCCTGGTCAGACGAATTGTGACAAATAGAAACAAGTTTTGTTTAATCTCACACGAAACAATGTGTTAAGTATACAAAGAAATTATTCAAACACAAAGATTTGGGCAGCCTAACTACCTTAAGACGTGGGTTGTAGAGAAGCAGAGTCGTTTTAAACGAGATAATTATAGGTATAATTAATTCGTTTTGTTTTTTTGGTCATTTTGTGCATCATACAAAATCACTATGATCTTGAATTTAACCTAAAGAAAAATATATAATTCATAAAAATTAGGTGATACACAATAAAAGAAGCAAAAACATGGATTGCTAATAAAAAATTCAGGAAAAAGTTTGGCATGAGTATTAAATTAAATAAGATAGTGGGAGAGATTCAATGTTTGAGTGGAGTCCAATTGAATATAGAAATCGTGGCATTTTGACTCGAATATCTAAGTAAATTGCCACTTGTTTGGCTTGTGTCGCATTCTAGTGACAACATTCTCATTTTTATGATCACTATCTGTATTCATAGGAGCAATTATCAAGTTATTAACTGATCAAAATTTTAAAGTTGTTGGCGGTCTAAATAAGACACCGGACTATCAATTAAGATAAGTTAAGACTATTCATCAAAGACTAACTACATGGACAGCAACAACAACCTAACCCGAAAATATTATATTATTTCAGCAAGTCTTAATCTCTTAACCTCTTAATTGAGAGAGGTCATACTGTACATGAATCTTGTGGTTGATGTTAGAATGATTAGACTTAAGAAAAACAAGAGTCCAAAATAAAAAGATTAGACATAATAATCCAAGATAGACCCTCGTAAAATTTTAAATTTATTTATGAATCAGTGACACCTAGGTAGGTAATTGATTGAAGAAAAACATATGAATCAATTAAAAAGATAAAATAAACAAGGATAAGAATAAGGGTTACTCTTATCACAGTATTTGCATAAGCACACTAGAGTCCATGTCTTTTTTCACCTTAAGCTCATAGAAAATCAAAAATAGGTGTGGTTTGCCTTTTTAATGCATAGTTAAGTGTTACAACAGAAGATTGTTTAGCGAACAAGAAATAAAATCTCTATACCGACATTGAAGATTTTACAACTATCGAGAATAGATCTTTACTCTATAAGAGGGGTGTCAACGCTTAACCAATATAATAACAAATAAACGTTCTTTTTTTAATTATACAAATTTAACTGATCTATATTACTAACTGTAGTCGGTGTCGGAGAATTATAGGCCATCACCATAATCAATGTTCCATTATCTCCAATGTGCTATTAATTTTTTTATTTTTGCAAGTCACGACAAACTCTAACTATATTTATACATCAACAGTGGTGAAACAATAAGTATTACAAGAACTTATGAACAGATCAACATCAGAAAAAGGTCAAAAAAAAAAGAGAGAGAGCTCAGATGCGCTTTGTTTTCGTCCGAGGAGTCAGACGATTGTGAGGACCCTGTCGTCACGTAGAGCGCAGAGCTTTCATCACAGCTCTGCACAAGAAATGCACCAGCCGGAATCGAACCCGGGTCTGTACCGTGGCAGGGTACTATTCTACCACTAGACCACTGGTGCTTGTTATCTTAGTTTCCAATCTTATTATATTTGAATTATTGAGTTTTAAATGCATTGTCCTCTATGCATTTTTTTTTTTTTTTGGAAAATGCTAAGTATATTTTTTTGAATTATTGTTGCTTCATGTACGAGATGCTCAATTTGTTTATATTACTATATTGTTTTCATAGGAGACAAACTAAGTATATGGTAATTGGTGAAAAGATAAGGTTATTATTGTCCTTTTTATATCCACCTCTTTTTAACTAAATTTATCTCATATTATATATACATTTTTAATAATATACCTATATTTTATCTTCTCATAATTAGAGTTTCATTTTCCTTCTCTTCTTATACACTCTACACAAAAAAACAATTCAATATGAATTTTGATAAGTACACTAATTTCTGTATCTAGATCTTATCCAAACCTATCATATCTTCTGTCAAAACAACCTCCATTAAATTTAACATGAGGAGCAGTAATTTGTGTTTCTATAGTGTGGACAACAATATTAACTTTTCTGTGTATAGACAAACTAGATCAAAAAAATCTATTGAGTATATTTATGAGAATAATTTATATGTACAATTATAAATAATCAACACAAGAAATTACAATGTATGAATACATACATATATATATGGACTCACATATAAACCGTAAATCAAAAATAATTCAACTTGACAAAATATCAAAACACAAAAAAAAATAAAAATAAAAATCCCTATAATCAAACAAATAATTAAATCAATAAATAATACTAACATGTATCTCACTAAAAAACCATATTGAAGAAACTCTTTTATGTAGATTGTATGAGAGAAAATAGTGAATTGAAACCCTAATTTTGGAAAGACGAAAGGTGAACTTGTTATTAAAGGGTATTTATAGAATAAGGAGAATTTATTTAAAATAGGGTGGGTATAGAAACAATAGACTTAGAGTAGTTCGATTATAAAAATTTTAATGGAATGAAAATGAATATTTGTGAGGTGAAAATAGACCCTCCCTTGGTCAAAATGTTTAATCCTCGTTATCCCAAAATAATCTATATAATAAGATAGGTACTATTTTGAATTTTATCTCCATATATTTTTTCTGTTTATTTCTATCAGATCATCTATGTTTATAACAAGTTGATTAATTTAATTTAGATATTGTTTTTGTACGATAGTACACATATGTTTTTTTTTTTTGTGGTCATACAATTTTGAGAAAAAAAATCAATTTTTTTTATAAAATAATTGGTATAAGTTATTTTTTTTTAAAAAATAATTAGTATAAATTAATTTTAAATTATATAATTAAAAAAAGAGAAGTAAATAAAAATTAATATTTAAAGTAGTAGAATTAAATTTTTAGCATTTAAATTTTATATTTCATCGTCCTTTTAAACACGGATTATAGTTAGTTGACTTATATGTGTGATGTGGACTAAATAAAAAACATAAGCAATCATGTACACTCCTGGAAAATAATTAATTATTATTTTCAATAGTTTTTATCTACCATTATATAATTTATTTTTTTTTTTGAACTTTTTAAATGATTAATGTAATTAGTCTGATCCTCGTCTAACCACCCCAAGCCATTCCAAATTAGTTCCAGTTTTGAGCATTGCTTTCTCTACAACTGATGAAATTGAGACACCTGTCACCTTCCTGCAACACCATTGCTCAAGATTCGGCTTCAAGATAGTAAATTGCACCATTACTAACATTTCAAAACTCATGAGGCCAAATTGCAGCTCTCTCTCTCTCACACACACACAATCATATTCGCACACAAGTGTTTTTTTGGATGGATGAATCGGAACAATAAAAAGTTGAATCCCAGTAAGTCGTGATAGAAAGACCAAGACCACTCTGTCATTTATAATACCCATTGCCGCGTATTTAAACACGCACATAAGTTTACTAAGCATATCTTAATGCGTATGACCTATATCGACATCCAATTTCTTCCACTAACCAAACAAAAACAGATCGGCACTCCCTCTACTAAAAAGATCCTATACTAAAAGCCAACAAATGGAGATGCAAAAGCAAAAAACCAACCAGGAGTTAAAATGCTACCAGATTGTACATTATATACTTACAAACAACTAAAAAAGTCGAAAAAGAAATTATGAGTATGAAAGAACAATCCTCTCCCTAAATATCACATTAGTTTGTTAGCATCTACAACTATTAGACTTTTTCAGTCTTTAGCATCCTATCTAAAGCATTCAGGAGGACAGAGGGGGGAAGTCTTCATTCTTAAGGTAATAGGATCCCTCGGCAACCCTGAAAACCCAAACCATGTACATAACTTTAGATGTTAGCAAGGAAGAAATGTCGAATAGCCAAATACATTCTTTGTTACCCACAAAATACTGAAGCAATGTTAAAAAAAAACTTGCTACCTTTCTTCTTTTTTTTTCAGCACTGGTTTGGAAGTCTGCACTTCTGGTACCACAGGGTTTGATGTAGAAGCCCAAGCTTGAGAAGTGCCTGAAGACAGCTGACTGTTTCCATCGGCTAGCTGTCCAAGAGATCCAAATTCAATTCTCAAAGCTAAATTGGAGAAGCCATTGGCATGAGTATTGCCCACATTGGACTGATGAGACTGGTGGGATAAACCAGACTTCCCATGACCTTGAACCGGGGACCTGACACATGAAATATCTTGACTGTCTACTTGAATTGAATTCTTTTCGGGCAAAGCAGGAGCCACACCATTGATATGGGTGTGTCTCCGCACTTGACTGTGAGTTCCTGTTGCACGATATCTTCTCTTCCCTTGTGAGGATCTCTCCCTGCCTGAAAATAAGTTCTGCAAAACTTCAAGAGTGAGATTACTGCAAAATGAGACTGTTGCATTTAGTTTGACACCAGAAACTATTCTACAGGAAGCACATATCCTTGCCAACAATAACCAAAAGGGGGGAGGGAGCAGAGGAACGCATGTATCCAAAAGGGTTGACAAGAATATACCATAGTGGGCAAATATGTGCCAGTTCCTCGTTCTGTATGTTTTTCAATGGAACCAAAAGTAGCATTGAACAGTGTTGATTTGTTAGCAGGATAAACAGGTGGTCCCAAGGCCACTCTATCTGTGCTCAAACATGAATTCTGCTTGAGTGGCCTGGTTTGTCGGACAGTATCCAAAGGCCTCTTGTTGCTGAACTGAGAGGGCGATGTGGGAGGACTGGGCATCCCAGGTGCAGCAGATAAAGCATATCCATGACAACTTTGACCGTACAGAAGACTCCTAATGTGACTATCATGATCCCCACTGAGGTCTGCTAAGGGATTCAAAGTTTCCATGTCGCCACCTAAGCCCATTTCCCTAAAATCAAGAGATAGACTCTCTAAGCTGTTAATGTCAAGACTTGAGATTGCCGACCCACTAGAGCTCAGACCTTCATGATTGTTTGCACATGAACAGACTGTGTGGCTGGCCTCTAAATGGTTCTCTCCCTGTTCCATCCATGAATGATAACCCATCTTCTCATCAACGAAATCTGATGGCCTTTTCTGGCAGAGGATCCCATTTTCAAAGTTTCCATTTTCTGTGGACACTCTGGAGAAGTAGAAATGAGATGCATCGTAAAATTGCCCAGAAAGAGAACTATTAAAATTGCTACTTATTGGTGAGCAGTCAGTTGTGTCATTTGAGCTTCTCAAACTCAGAGGCCTGGGTGTTGCAAGGCCATTTGCATCCCCAGCACCGCGACATCCTGAGACAGCAGTCCCATCTGTCGAACAACTGGATTCTGACATTATCTGTGAACGATCTAGTCTAGTCAAGCATCTGTCTAGCCCATTTATTAGTACTGAAGTGCATTTGTGTTCTACCCCTAAATTATTATCAGAAAAATCGTCATTTGATGATTTTGGCTGCATTTCATCCTCAGATAGTGTTTCAGCATGGGATGATGAGGACAAATTGCTGGACCATTTCACACCAAATGGCAGTGCAGAACTCTGTATATCAGCACCATCTTTACATCCATGCCTCTCCAGGGTGTTTGCAAAGAACATCTTGATTTCACCTGCAATTCTTTCTCCTGGTAACAGAAGGATTTTACCAAGCTTGCGAGCCCCATATTTGAAAGCACTACGTATACGATAGAAATTGCCTACAGGGAACCAAAGTGCGCCACATTAACATGACAAGAATAGGATAATGTCGGTGAAGATTATAGTTGCGGTGCATGCAGTGCTGGCAGTGGTATGGCAATAATTTGTTGGTGTACTGGTGTAGCAATATCCTTTGGTATCATGCCTAGTTCCAAATGCAACAATTTTCCTATCTCACAAGAAAGAAACATTTTATTTGCCACATTAAATATATTTGAAGGTACATTGCCAAAGTAAGTTCTTAGGTCCTCCCTGTCTATCTTCCCTCCCTTTCCCTCCTTTTTCCATTTCAATTTTTTTTTTTTTAGCTTCAGAAGACTGAGTTGAGTCTCTGTAACTCCGAAAGAAAGCCTGAGAGTGTCCAAGAGACACAAGAGTCTAAATTTAACCAGCTAACTGGGTTTCTAATCAAGAATGCAGCAAAAACATACCTCCACCTAACTAAACCTTCAATAAACCATTTGCTTTTCAAGTGTTGAGTTTTTTTTGGACTTTTTTCAATCCTTAGAACCAAATAACCAAAACATAAGATTACGATATTCATTTTATTTTTATGCATTTCACTGATTTCCTGATCACAAGTTCACAACATAGAAAAAAGAGAAAGTTTCTTACTACTTGTCCATTTTATGAAACTTTCAGAAGCCCAGTATCACAGCAATTCAAATATCTCTTCTTACCTCTGTTGACACTGCGCCCAAGGTTGTTATTTTCTTTCAGCGGATCAATTATATTAAGATGCTTTTGAGAAAATGATCGCAAGCTAGTATCAAGCCCCCTGGATGGAACTGAGTACATGTCTAGACAATTTCTTTGAAATTCTTCACTGAGCATCAAATCATCCTGTCCCTTCACTGGTAACTCAACTGTCCATTCAGAGGGAGAGTGCTCAGACAGGGAATAGAGAAACTCATAATGTACGATATCGAAAAGAACAAGAGTGTATCTTACCTGCTATATCAGACAAGGATGACTTGAGAACTGGCCCATTCAAACTGATACAATAGTCCTCCCAATCAAATTTGCTAAAATAGTCCAAGAATCGATAAAGGACCTATAGATAGGCAAACAAATCAGTTGAAGTCATGCAATCATTTTGTCCATCACTGCAATGGCAATTTGCAAAACCAGTAGTTACCGCTAGTGGGCCATCTAAGGATGAGTGGAACAGGTTGAATATATATAGGACCAATGTCTCCAAAGCATAGGTAGAAATTAAACCATGATGGGCACCAAGAATACGGCTTTCATAATAGCACCAAGCTTTTATCAGAATGATGCTACGTTTGAAGAGATGATTTTTTCCAACAAGGCGATCAACCTACATAAAGAAAATGTCAATATCCAAAAAGCACAATTTGGTCAACCTTCAGCTCAGCAGACTTTCCAAGTGTGTCTAGAACCAATATAACACCTAGTTCTGTCACTATCCTGTATGAAGTCCAATTTGAAGAAAGCTTTCCATTTAGTTTATCTCTGTGTACTTACCAACAGCAGATAAGCTTATTTTCTCCTCCTCCTTTTTTGGGGTGGGGGTCCACATTTTTATTACCATGAACTTATTTGACACTTTGCAAAAGCATTTTAAGACTACCACAATCATCACCGAAAACAACAACAAAGAACTGGCACTCCTTGAAATTCCATCTAGAGGAAAAGAGGCTTACTGCATATGCATTTTGAAAGGCAAAATGAAATAATCAATAAGTAAGAATCAAGCTCACACTTGTAAGACAAGAAGAAAGTATAAATTTATATTTTATTAGAAAGCCTCATCCAATACCTGTTCAAGAAAACAAAGTGTACAAAGTCCTCCTAGTTGATTGAAGGATATATCTATCACAATATTCTGTACAAGGCATTTCACAAGCTTAACCTGCCATAAGAAATTCAAATATTCTCAGTAGAAATCTTCGCACAAGTGATAAAAAAGGCTAGAGGGTGACTATTGAATAGAAATTAGCCAAAAAAAATACTCAGCCATTAATGCATAGTGCAGCTTGTCTAAAATTTGGAAATATGTGAATTAGTTTAAAAGACATCAATCTGCCCACAAGAGTAATTACACGAGTCAGCGACAATCCTAAAGAGTTTAGATCAGAATTGGATACATTGTAGTACTTGGAATTCCGCCCTGCCTGTAGAAGCAAAGAAATTCTGCACCCAGTCGCAGATTTGGGAGGGTTTTTGTATTCCTCTACATATAATCACCAAGTCCAAAGTAGCAAATTGAAAGAATTACAGTTCACAGAAACTAATAGCATCTGCATCTAAAGTGAAGTTTATCAGGAAATCAACGCACACATGAACAGTCTATTGCCAACAAAACTGCACAAGAGACTAGTAAAGATCCGAAATAAGTGTGGCATTACTCACAATCCACAAAACTTGAAGAAAATATAAACATCCAAGATCTCACACACAGGAAAATTTGCACAAAATTGGGTTGCTACTATCCAGTAAACTTCGAGAAAAACTGAGCCTGAGCCAAAGTATTTAAAATCGTGATCCAATCTTGGATCAAGGGAGAGGCTAAGGTTTGGGATCATAGAACCGCATTGAAAATCGTAAGAGAAGCTACAAACTGAGAAAAATGGGACTAAAAAAGCGTCTAACAATACAAAATCTAATAAATATAGAAATAAAACGAGCCTATTATCTATCTAATATTAAATCTAGCAAGTTGAATTATCAACTTATAAAAGCTCAGTAACTGTGAAAAGATTGATCTTATTTTCATCTATTTTGATTTAATGGTACAAAATTCATCACAATTTTTTTTTCAACTCAAACATCATTTTCTATGCACGTCCCTCAATGTCAATCAATTCAACCAATACTCTCCAATACCAAACAACTCTATTAATCCCCACTTACCTCTCTTTTATTTTCAACATGTTCACTTTAATTTTAAATTACATAATTAAAGAAAATAAAAAAAATAAATTATTATTTAAAATATAAAATATTGAACGATCAATGTTCTATTTTTAGTATTATAGAGTGTCTTTAGACACAGGGTTATTGCTGGTACGTACATAACAGAACTTACATATATGATAAAACTTGAAAAACTACAATGTGGGTTTTGAAAATGGAAGAAAATCATAAATGGGTTGCTCATCTTGTAGGATTTTATGAAGAATAATAGAGAATTGTAGTATTTTCATCTTAATTAAGAGTGTGAGAAAGACAACGGTGAGACAAGGAAAATTGAGAGCCTGTAACACTTTTAATTGTTTGACATCCAACAAAAATGTAGAAGAAAATAAAAGATGGAAGATATACATGGTTGCATCACTCATCGAAACTTGAAGTGAGGCAGACAAACCACAACAAGAAAAACATACAACCATGAAAGATACACATGGTTGTATCACTCATCGAAACTCGAAAGTGAGGCAGACAAACATACAATTTAATAGAAATTTCTATAACTTTTCTCATACGTTAAACTTATCTAATAACGTAGGAAGCACAGAAACTCGACGAGGGGTTGCGTGGGGCACAACCGAACACGTGTCCGACAAGAATACGCATGGGATATGGCTAGACACGTGTCCAACACTTCTACAAATGTTTTGAATAGAAAATAAAAAAGTTCAATAGGATACGGGGTGGACAAATATGGGACATGAGCATGACACTTATAGGATACAACAGTGTTATTTTTGTTATCTAAAAAAGTTAGGGGGTTGAAACAAAAAGACAAAATAAAATAAAGGTTTAAAAGAAGACATCGTCATTTAGGTCTCTTTTTATTTCTTTCATTCCTAGGCTCAACTCCCTCGTTTGATTAGACGAGAAAATAGAGAGATTGAGAGAGGAGGCGAAGGCGAAGGCGAAGGCAAAGGCCATTGCCATTGCCATCGCCATCGCCATCGAAGGAGACAAACCCAATTTTCTTTGGCAACGAAGAGAGGAGAAGAATAAGAAGAGGAGGGATAACCAAAAAACTAATATTCTTCTACAAATCAGGTTCCATTATGGGCTTTTCTAGGGTTTTGCAACTTTCGTGGTTTGCATGATTTGGGATTGTTTGTATTTTGATTTTTCTATTTACGTTTAAAATCATCTGGTTTATGAATTTCATTGGGTTAGGGTTTTGAAATTTTGGAACTCTTTTGGGCTTTTTGTTGTTTGAACAATTTTTTTGGGAATACTTTTTTTCACCAAGCTCACCAACACAAATCAAGTTACTTCTTGTGCATAAACCTTCGTTTCACCGGTCACCCCAATCTCACGAGTGGAACTTTAATCTGGAAAAAATTATAATCTGGATTGTTATATGAAATTCTAAATATACCTGCATATGGAATTCTAATATGTTATTTGAAGCTTAAATCTAGAATTCTAATCAAGTTAATTTCTTTTGTTTTTGTGTTTTTTTGTTAGCAAACTTATGGACTATGAATGCCAATTGATGTAATAATATTAGAAGAAATGGTGGATGTTTATTTCAAATCTTTGACCTATTTCAATTTTAATTAAAAAATTAATGTTTGCTAAGTCTTATTAGTTATTATTAATATTTTTTATTATATAGAAAAAGTATATAATATTATTTTAATTAGTCCTACTCTCGCCGTATCCATATCCTGTATTTTGGAACTTTGCCACATCCCCGTGTCCGTATCTGTGCTTCTTAATTAATGACTAATAAGCTTATGGAACCATCACACATGGACTAGCCTTTAAGTACAAACGGAATATATATGGACTACGTCAATTTAATAACTAAAGGGGCCTAATATTTCCAATATTGGATCGGTCATAGAGCAATAGGGATCAGGATCCTACAATCCGGAACTCAATCCATTTAAATTATACGGTCTTACTATCCTACACAATTCAAATCTCAATCCACTAAAATTCTATAGTCCAATACACAATGAAGGACCATTAGACTCTAGTCTAGAGCATCACTTGAGATTTTGTGTTATCAAGGCCTCAAAGTCAAGATTTGTGCCTAGTAGGTGATGCAGGTAGGATATGGTGTATTTTGGAAACTAGAAATATAAAATGATTCCCTGATCAAAAAAATTTAAAAAAAGAAACAAAAGTATGATTCTCAAAAAGTAATTCAAAAGAAGTACTACTAACTAAGATTATTGACGCTAAACAAACCTCTGAAGAATGAGGCATATATTAAACCAATTAAGTGAAAAAGACAAGAATAGATCAGACTGAACAAAAACCTCAGCATCAATGAATTGGGTATCCTTTACTTCATACTCGGCATTTTCATTCAGTTCTTCTGCCCGCAGAACAGCAAGAACATCAAAGGCCAAACGTTCCTCAATATTTGGACTGCTAAGGGTCGTCAAATCAATATCTCCATCAGGAAGGTAGGTCTTCAGTGGAACTGATCCATAAGGGAAAACCTAAAAAATATGCATATCAATTAGAAAAGTCCATCTTATTTCACTTCAATTATATAGAACAATATTCGTTCCACGTGACTTGCTCTCACTAAAAAATGTTTCATAATATAATGGAAACAGAATTATGTTAACGAAGAAACAAATGAAGCTTCATTCATAAGCAGTGGGTTGAAATTGGACTTCCAAGAAAAACTACTGTAGTTTTTGTTCGGAAAGAAGGCATTGACATCCATAACAACGCATATGCTTAGTCAGTGGAGCTAATCATCACAATTGCATGTGCATTCATCTGGAAGAAAACTAACAAAATACAGGATTAATGATGAAAAAAGTGAGAAAAAGGAGGAATATGGATCATTTTAGTATGTGGAATGTTACAGCTAAACAGCTCATACCCAATCCTATGTCGACATATTAAGCCATAATCACTCAATCATCAGGGCTGTAGCCAACTATTCACAGCGCACATAGATAATTTGTTAATGAAATATAAAAGAAGAAGCTCAAGATACCTGTGCCAACACAGACATAAGTGCCCTCAAGTGTGTTAACTATTAAGGACCTAATTCCCGAGACGTCCCAAGTGGCACTCATTGGTCATACAACTTGAGTGTAAACCCACCCTAATCCCACAAAAAGTCATAACGAAATCCTAATGGCTGCAACTCTCTGTTTAAACACAATAAACCACGAGCAATAACTTGCCCCAGGGTGCCAACATGTCAAAAGAATTGAAATGATGCAGGCAAGTGGCAACAAACCCATATAAACTCAATCATAAATGGAATCAAACCATTGGGTGAAAAGCAATGAAACGGGCTTAATGAGAGATAATCATGGTTAAATACCTTGTTACGTGCATTTTAACACTTGTTTTACTCTTCCACAAATGGAACAAGCAGAAAAATCAATGAATTGCCTGAATTGTTTACTTTTACGCACACAAAAGAAAAACTATCGACAGATCGTTAGAATTTGAGTGTCCAACAGATAGTATCACACCAACACACCAACAACCAAGAAAACCAATTACACAAACACTAACTATGTAGACATCGGCCCACCCCAAATTATACCAGAATATATATACATCTAAAATAAAGTGAGGAAATATGAAAATTCACCTCACAAACAAGAGAAGTTCTGACGAGTCTCTGAACATAATCAATCACGTCCTTCCTCTTTTCCTCAGAGTCCAAAGTGGGGTGGATACGATTCACCACCTCTTGCGTCGTTTCTTCAGCTACAGCCCAACAATTCTTGCAGATTGATGAAGGATCAGGATTTGAAGAAGCCATTGGCAGTGAATTACACGAAAAGAACTGGTCATCCTCCATCGCAACGCCGTTTTGGCACCCACACCACACTTGGAGATCACCCATACAGGAGATCCTTCAAAGACCCAAAACAGGGCAAAGGGTTTTTAAGGCCATTGAGGCAGAAAAAGGTGCAATCAACATGGAAGATTCTGGAGAGAAACGGGTCGAGAGAGAGAGAAAACAAAATTGGGTGTTTAGGAATTCACGGAATCAGCAGAGCATTGTGTGAATTGTTTCAGTTACAAATGTGTACATCTCTATATCTGTGCATGTATGTGTATTTGTATATACATATGAAGAAAGCGAACAGGAAAGTCGGAGACTGAGACAACAAGCGGCTGCTAATCGGTCGGTTTAGTAGGAAATCATCCAAACGAATTAGCCTTCCGTTTTCTTTCTTCAACCTCTTGTGCAGAGAAAACCCACCTCCTAAAATCACCCCCTGTGTATGTGTGTTCCCTCTCTCGCTCTCTCTGTCTCTCTCTAGATATACATGGTTGGGCTGTCTCTATCTATATATCTCTCTCATTCACGTCTGCAGCGAGAAAGCCTGCGACGCAACGAGACGAGAATGGGAAGCGAAAAGTGATGGGGAAATGGTACTAAATATCAAGATTTATTGGTTTCTTACGAGAAAGATGCAGTTCAAGACGATGACGTTTCAGAGAATTAGATAAGTCTCACGTCGTCGTTTAATTATTATTTGCCTCCGTTACAGCTCTGGCTAAACTGCACAATAACAATATGAAACCGTTCTTGCTAAAGTCCACATGTCATGTCAAGCTCCTCTCTCTCTCTCTCACACACACACACACTCAGCCTTTGGTGAAGGTTTTTTTTTTTTTAGGTAAGAAAAAAATGTGGAGTTGATTGGGACGAGGGTTTTGTGTGTGTGTCTGTATATATATATATATATGATTCTGATAATATAGTGAGAAAGTTATGGCACCGTCATTAATATTTTATATTTTATTTAAATTTATAATTCAATCATATCAAATAATAATTATAATAAATTAATTTACGATATACAAAAATTCATTAAAATCGTTCTTCGAACATTCTTTTATCAATCTCAAATATTTTGACGTTCATTGATGTTGTAATTTTGATATATTTGAGTCGCACCCTAATTAGTTTAAATCGTAATATTTTAATTCCTGGGGATACTTTTCTTTTAAAATAGTATTCTCTTTGCAAAACAATAAGGTCATGCAATCACAATGGTAATTAATTTTAAAAGACACAATCTATGTATTAAAAGCATAATTTCAAGAGGAATGTTATAAGATCTCATTGGAGAATTTAATTTAATATTACTATTGAATAAATAGTAAGTTTCAATGTTAGATACAACTCACTTTAAATCCAACAATAATAGTTGATTAGATTATTAGATCTTCAAATTAAATTCAAATAATATTTTTTTCTAATTCTAGAGGTCTAATATAGGAATAAGGAAAATCGCTTTGATATAATAGTAATATTATATTTACCAAGCTTTTCATTTCAAGTAATGTAGCATAATTTTAATTATTGAATATTAATGAAACTCAATTATCTGATGATGAAAATTGTATCATATCAATTGAGATGAAACAATTAAATTTCATTTGGTACGATGGAAAAATTAAAAGGATGAAAAGTAAGTGAATAGAAATGATGCAAAAGTCGATGGATTAAGTTTATTTCTAATTTATTAAAATCAATCTTTACAAAATTGGGAGAAAAAATAAATAAAAAGTTAATTATATGTATTGAAACGTATAATATTTGTCTATATATTATATTTATTAGTTGCATATTATGTATATATTAATTTTATATGCTTATATTTTTCTAATAAAAAATAAAAAATATTTTTTTTCCCATCATATCAAACACATACAAAAAAAAATCAATTTTTTCAACTTTACATCTCTCTTACGAGAGAAAGAATAATTCTTTCATAAAATATAAAAAATATATCACTCATAATTTTTTCTTTATTTATTTTTTCAGTCACACTATCAAATAATGGACCATCAATAAAAAATCCTGGTCTGCATAAGTATGGAGAATGAACATACACCATATTTATGCAATCGAGGGGAAATATCAACCAAAGAAAAGGTCAATGGAAAGAAGGAACTGTTGCAAGCTGGAATTTGTTCCTTGAACATTCTAGGTTCTATTAAAAACCATTTGACTGTTATCGATTCCAGAAGACTAGGGAGTTGAATTGCAGATGACATTTATGTCCGGTTGTCTTGTCTCTGCTACTACCAAGGAAGGGACAAAGATTTGGACAACATTTAATAAAATAATAAAAATAATATTACATAATCTAAAAAATTAAATTCAAAAACTAAACTTAATAATCACAACTATTCAATAGATAATGAGTCTTAATAAATATCAAAATTCACAGTAAAATCAATAGTTATAATTATCAAGTATAATTTTTAGAATAATGTTATCTAACCAACATCTGTAACCCAAATTTGTATCCCAAATGAAGAAGATCATTTGATCAATAAATCCCATTTAAAAAAATTGATATGACCCATTCATAAGATGGTCTCCCTTTATTTAGGTTGAAAATTTAGGTTACATAGTATTTTCCTAATTTTTAAATTAATGTAGTATTGTTCAAATAATAATAAAGCAAAACTATATGCGTGAAAAAGAAAAATACTGCATAACCCAAATAAAACTCAAATGAATGTTATCTCTTAGATGGGGAAATACTATGTAACTCAAATTTGCATTCCAAATGAACAGAGACCGTTATATAAGTGTGTTTCATCAATTTTTTTAATTGATACTCACTGATCTAACCATCCTTATTGATTTGAGATGTACATTTGAAATACAAATTTAGGATATATAGCATTGCTCCTCTTGGATTTGTGGGTTTCAAGAAAGAAATTAATAGGATTCACTCATTCAAGAGATGATATGTATTTGAGTTTCGTAATATTACTTTACATAAAATATGTACTAAAATTTATACTAAATCACTTATGGTCATTAGATCAATAAGTCCTGTCAATGATCTAAAAGCTGCAATTAATTTGATATAAATTTTGATACACAAATTTAATATACATAAAATTGTCCATAATAACATTCATGTAATACCATCACGTAATAATAAACCATAAAATAAGCTAATGAATTTCCCGATATGCAACTACCTTTGTTATCTCAAAAAAAAAAAAAAATTACCTTTGAATAATTACCTAATGACTAACACGTGCATACAATTAGAATTCACTTAATCCTTTGGATAGTTTAATATTAATATTGAATGCTGATGATTAGACTGTCAAATCCGAGGGCTAAGCCTGATGATTTCCTATAGGAAGTAATAAACATGTGATTTACAAGACCACCATAAGATTTCTTCCTCTGCCAAAGCAAGGACGACCATGATAATCCTGTTCCTGTACCATGTGACCTAAAAGGATACTGCAACCATCACAGAATTATTAAACCACAGCATGAAGCAAGAAATTTAAAGATATTGCAGGTTATAGTCATATATAAGAATGGCTTTGAACTCAACAAGGTTTTGCATTCCTACTGCAATAATATATTGCAACCAGCTATAATAATACAAGGCCATTAAATTTCAGCAAAGTAAAATCAAGGGTTGCGCATCAAATTATGATAAAAAATGAAAACATGGTTTTCACTTTATAAACTATGAATAATAATGTAATGTTCCCTAGATCTCCCTCTAGCTATGAACTCCCCGAGTTCGACACTGAACTATATGCTATGATAAAAGGGTGTGTATCTCCATAATCAAGCAGTCACAAGTCTGAAAACACTTCATTGATAGAATTTAAAACTCTTTAGTTTTAGAGCAATTTTGAATGATAAGAAGGTACTATGCCACCTTAAAATAAAACAAAGTAACAGTCAAGGTCAAAACCTTTATATACTGAAGCATAATGAAACTCCACAGAAACCAAGTTTAAAAGCTTAGTAGAGCAGAATAACAAGTGGGTTTTCAAGTACGAGCAGCAACTGGAGCTCCCCAAGCAGGACGCGGTGCTTGCCCTGGCCTTGGAAGATCCTCCTGAAGCAATGAAGAGAATTATATAAGAAAACTGATATAATAAGCAGCAATATTATAGAGATGCAATACCACGTAGCAAGGTTTAAAAATTCATTGGTATTGTAACTGTCATTATGTGTGCCCCTGCGAATTGCATACAAGGCAGACCATTGGCCAGATAGCATTGGTATATTCATTTAATACAAATTCAATTTTCGCTTTAGATAAGTATTTCATGTCTAATAAGTCCAATTTCGACAAACTGCTTAAATCATTCAAAGGATGATCAAATCCCAGCAACAGAACATATCAGTCCGAGAAGACTAAAAACTGTTAACAATTACAGAAGGTGAAGTAAACATACTCTTGGGCGCCTGAATCGCTGAGGTGGTTCACGGTTCCTCCTATTTGTGCGAGAGCGGACCCTAACAACTTTTGAGTGAATTGCACATGAAACGCAGTACTGCATCTTCACATACAACTTGGGGAGAGTGTACGCTAAATACACATAACAGCTACCATTTGGTTAATTATCTTCATCATTACAAAGCAAATAACTAATTCTAAAAAAGAAATTGCATAAAAAATAAAGAAGCTAAGAGAATTACTATCAAATGCACAAGCATCTTGCACATCCCTAACAGCAGCTTGCTCAACTATGTTCCTCACAAGAAACCTCTTGATAGCTTTGTCCTGAAATAGATAGATACAAAATCATACTTCGATTAAACAGAGTTTCAATGACAATAATAACTACAGACAAATTCAGATCTGTCTAAGTATCACACAACATGTAAAAAAATACAGAAAGCACAAAATACGGCAAAACAATAAGAACCTCATTTAGGGCAAACAACTAGCATAACCCCAACATAACAAACAAGCAATCCATAGTACTTATGCAATCCTCAATTTATATCTGTATAGTGCACATCTACCTACCTATTTGTATACAAGGTAACAAATCACCATAATCACAAAATAACTGCCCAAAAAATCAAATCATTTTCCTACCATGAATTTACAGTGATTCAAGCATTTACCAGAATACGTCACGTACTGAACATGAACATACAGTCCCAAAAGATACATCTATATAGGTGTACTCTTCCAAACAAATATAATTACAATAACTGTTTTTACACACAAACACATAAACACACGTATGGTATGGACATGTAATTGTACTCCACTGAACAAATGAAATAATTATACCAATTGAATATAATCCCAGACTTTTAAATGATCTTTCCACAAAATTGTATACAACCTCTGGAAAAAATATTGGGTGCATAACCGTCCAATAATAAGATACATGTGGGCCGGTGGATCAACATCGATTTCAGTCAAGAATCCTAAACAGATCTAGGCAAGCATGCATACTAAAGAGAGAGAGCAATAATGAAAAGACCTTTGGGCAGCATTTGCCGCAGTTGGAGCAGCGGATGAACTTGACATGACCGCGGCCATGCTTGTTGCGGCCTCCATTCCTTCGCTTGAATGTCTGCACACACATATATATACACACGCAAATTAGATTTAGCGAATCGATGAAGAATGAGAAGAAGATCAAGAGTTTCTCTCTCTCTCACCATCTTGGATGATCTCTTGTGTCTCCGCAACTCAGACGGCTCTGCTTCTCTGGAACTAGGGTTAATTTCAGGAGCAGTGAGAAAATAGTGAATGAGATATGTTTATACGGAACGCTTGAAGCCCTAGCGTCCTTGGGTGAGGATCCACGACTCGGATCCTTGTCGATTTGGTAAATTATCCGGGTCGGTCCGTGGATTATAAAAAAAACACTAGTATTTTGGGGCATTTACAGATTATTCCCCACAACTTTAAACTATTGCAATATACCGCCCTTTACTTAAAAACAAAGTGCAAACATGGATTACACTTCAATTTTCTTGCCTTTTTCTGATAAATTACGGGAATATAGTAAAAACTCTTAAAGACAAAACCTTCTTTTTTCTTGATCAAGTTCAAGACAAAACCTTATTGGACCTATTTTGATTATATATAAAATATCCGAATCACCTGCTAATTGAAATTATTTATCAAATTTAAGGTCATAGTGAAAACTAAATCAAAAACATCTAAGTATGTGGTTCATCTTAAAATTAACTTGAAACTATATATACTCGTTTGAATTGCATAAATTCTATTTCATACATTATGAAATTGGTTTCTATCATTGAACTATAGAACTGCATAAACTCTATTTCATAATAGGTTTCTACTTCTATTATAGGTGTTTTCAGTTTAAGTAAATAACAAAGACATGCTGTAAACTCATAAGTCTTGGGTTTGAATCTGGACAATTCTTTAGAGTCAAGTTATGCTAGATTTATTTCTTATAAATATTCTAATTATAACATGGATGAGAGACCAATGAAGACATTAATCAAGGTGATTATAGGTTGACTTGAACACTCCTGACCCTTAAACACTACTATATCGTGACCTTTTCATGTGACACAACATAACCATCAAAACGATGCTTTGGATATGTCTTTGCTTAAAACTCAATTCTAATAATAATTATAACAACTAATACACTAAATTTCTTAATGGATCCACTAAAGACTTAAACTCATGAAACTGAGTTGTTTAAAATTAAAAATGACAAGATTATAAAGTTTAGTCACGAATGATCCTTCTTGTGAGAGAAGCAAGGCTCACAGCGAAAGCACAATTCATATACTGAGAGATTGCCCAAACACTCATGATCATGAAAATTGACTCTTTGTAAGCCCTCAACTTAATCACTGTTAGGTTGGAGGAACTCCACCTCGAAAGGAAAATCATTGTCAACTTTTAGTATATAATAGGATTGACTAATACCCCCATTCTTCGCACACTGACAGAAGAAAATTTTGAGATGACAAGATGGCAAGC
This sequence comes from Ilex paraguariensis, assembly GCA_963454935.2. Taxonomy (NCBI): domain Eukaryota; kingdom Viridiplantae; phylum Streptophyta; class Magnoliopsida; order Aquifoliales; family Aquifoliaceae; genus Ilex; species Ilex paraguariensis. The sequence continues at coordinate 19,877 of CAUOFW020002631.1, forward strand.
CTGAGAGGGCTACCACAGGACTCTTTTGTGTTTTTTGATGTCCTATCGCTTGTGTTGGAACAATTTTTTTAGAATGATCTTTCTTGTATCTCTTTTGCTAAAGGGTTTAGATAAAACTTTGGCTTTTCCTATGTACCCAAAAATAAATAAAAAATTGGTGTGCTTTTTCTTTCTTGTATCTCTTTTTTTTTTTTTAACGAAGCAAAATAGTGTAAAATAATTGGTTATTTACACTTTTTCTTCAAATGCATAAAACTAGATGCTAGTTTAATTCACTCACATGGAGTGAATTTCAATATATGGTTGGGGATAATATTTAATGCTCTATTTGGTACGATAAAAAAATGAGAGGATGAAAAGTTTGAAGGATCAATAAAACATCATGTTTGGTAAGAAAGGAAAATAGGACAGATAGAAAAGTGGATGAATTAGTTTTTCCTCCAACTCACAAAAATCAATCTCTCCAAAATTGGAAAAAAAATGGATGAAAAATTAATTATTTGTGTTAAGATGTATCTTATTTATCTATATATCTTATGTATACATTAATTTCATATAAAAATACAATGATAAAATATGTATATATATTTTAAAAAATTTTAAAAATAAATTTTATAAAAAAATTAAAAATTTTAAAAAAAATTAATTTTTTTTTATTTTTTCTATCTTAACTAAGGGTGAAAATTTTCGACTCAACACGATGACACGGCTCGAACTCGATACAAAAATAAACAAGTCAACTCGCAACTCGACACGACACAATTAGTTAAATGAGTTAAGTTATATTTGAATAATATTCGACACAAACTGTAATGACTCAACACGAATCTGACACGACATAGCTTGACTCGATTGTCACCTCTAATTTTAGCCCAAAAAAAAAAAAATTAGTCATTTTTATTTTCCATTAATCCAACCAAATACAAAAGAAGGAAAATGTATCTTTCTTACTTTTCATCATTGAAGGATAAAAAATGTATTTTTCCTACTTTCAACCCTCCCTATCAAACAGAGCATAAACATTTGGAATAACTTAAAAAAAAAAGGGACTTCTAGGATTTGTTGTTTCTCCCAAGTACATTTAAGTTTTAACAAAAAAATAGGGTTTGTAATTGTTTATTTAAATTATTTGTAAATAAGTTAAAAGTAAAATTACCACTTCAGTAAGTAGATAAATAGAAGCTCAATTGGCATATTTATGAAGAGTAATTTGTGGCATTCAAACATAATAGAAAATTGAATTACAAACGTTTTCTCTGGTCCGTCATTTTTGGTGATATTGTTGGAACTACGACGGTTAAATTGGTGGGATGACGATGAGGGTTGTAGAAATAAAATTGAGAAATGTTGTAATATAAATTTGTATGTTCTTTTTGTCAAAAATAGTCTCCAACACAACTAGTGCTAGGAGATCTTGTTTTGACGGACCTACTTGTCCAACTTATTTGGCATTCATATTCTTCCTTAGGTAAATTATTTTTCTTGATTGTTTCACATAATTTAGAAATATTTATGTGTTGTATAATTTTTTTTTATTTGTCGTTGTCGAAGGTACGACACCATTACAACCTACATGGAAGATTTAATTCATTATGTCTAATAGATTAACTGTTGGGTATTAACATTGAATGAAAATCCACCATCCATTTAATGACTATAAAACATTAGGTTTGTAAAATTAGGCACAAATAGTAAGTGATACAGACCCGGGTTCGATTCCCGGCTGATGCATTTTTTGTGGAGAGCTGTGATGAAAGCTATGCGCTCAACGTGACGACAGGGTCCTCACAATCGTCTGACTCCTCGGATGAAAACAAAGTGCACCTGAGCTCTCTTTTCTCCCTTTTTTTTTTCTCGCAATTTATATTTGGAAGGATGTTCCGATTATTATTTTATATTTTGAAAGATGTTTCGATTTTTACTTTGCATTCTAAAAAATTATTTTTCTTATATCGTACCCTGAATATCTAAATTTATTTTAACATAGCATTCGGACTGACATTCATTTCAGACTCTATTAAAAATTAATACACATGTCACTCACATGTGTTGCAATGTGAGCAAAATAATTTTCGGGGTGCAAAAAAGAATCAAGACATCTTTTGGGGTATAAGATGCAAAAAAACCCTCTTTTTTTTTTTTTGGCTTTTAAAAGATCAAAAGCCATTAAAAAAAAACTGCTTCACATCATACCAATGTGGCTTCAGATTTTTCCTCTTTTTTGCTCCCCTTGTTCACAAGTTCTCCCAATAATTATTTCACGAGCATTGATGTAGGAAAATAGTTGTCAGGGACTCTTTTGGCTTGTAAAAAATACAAAGATAATAACAAATTCGAGATAATAAAATATTGGACTTTCTAAAATTTTTTGACACTCGAGTCGGATTTTAAAGATTAATGTGAACAAAAAAACATAGACTCAAATGTTCTTCTATGTAATGTATGCAAAAATTACAATTACTATCTCAGCATTAATGAAATGATATCACCAACCAAAAGTCTGGCCTCCATGTCTCTGTCAATCTCACAAGTCTCTTGAGTATAGGCAAAGGCTCATATGCGAATGAATCCATTGACTTTCTTCATCTTCTCCGCCCTCAGTCTAGTCTTGTTCTTTGTGTCAGTGTTTCTTACATAGCTGTGGTCAAAAGGAGCTTTGGGAAAGTCCCCAACTGGTCTTGACCGACCAACTGCCGAAATGCCTTTAAGCTTTTGGATCACTTGGAACATGAACTTGCTCCACAGTTTAAAGAAAGATGGAATGATTAGACTGCACATTAATAAACATTTAAGGTTTATAATTGCGCTGCACTAAATAATTCAACTGAATAATGCTTGAGACATGGTCAAAGAGTTCAGTAGTACCAATAATAACTTTAGCTTCGGAGAAGAGAGTAATAATCTAATGGTTAATCGAAATAAAACTCTAAATGGGCAAAGTGAATCTCACTTAGGTAGTTATTGACTTATATGAAAGAAGGGTCAGTAGTTATTTGTTTACATGAACGGGTAGTTATTGAATTTTGTAGGGCCTACTTTTTTATTTGTTTGCATATTGATTGGTAATATAACATAATAATAATGACGTGATATAACTATTGCAATGAATATTTTTTCCTTGTTTGTGGAGCATGACAACAATTTTTTTAGGTAGGAGAACAAATATGGTTGTTAAAGAGTGAGTGAGTGAGCTAATAACATGGTGATTGACTAACTATAGATTTGATGAGAGGAATCCGTATTCTTATTTATGTCTATTTTCTTTTTCAAGTGATTCATAAGTTTTTCTTAGTAGACTCCCCCATGTGTAACTCCTACTCGAAAAACTCTTTGTCTAGAGTAATTATATTGGGTTTCTTGTGCTTTGTTTGACCTAAGCTAGGTGAAAGAAATTTCTCACATCAACTACGAGATTCATATAAACTATTAGTTGGTTTCTACCAATTAGGACGTCAACAGACTAATCCTTGCTTGAAGTAAGGATTGATTTCTTAAGTTTATCTTGGTATTTTTTTTTTTTTTTGCACCTTCTTTGTGCTTCTTTTCATCAATTTTGAGTATATTCTCCTGTATATAGATATAGCATTTTTTTCGTTGTAAAAAGTATTTAAGAGAGGAATTCATTTTAAAAACACATATACAAAGCATTAGAAACGAAGAAAAAGGTTAAAAAATAAAAAAAGCCAAGGCTACCTTTACCACCATCAGGATCTAAAATTTAAGAGCTCCCTCTATTGAAGACGAGAGAAGTTACAATCCAAACAATGACTAAACAGCTGGGTGTCAAAAACCCGGAGGTGCCATTGGCTATGTACCTCCCTCTTCTATCCATTCCTCCACATAAAAAGGTACACTGAGCTGCATGCTTGGAGAGCTTAGAAACACAATTGAACTTAGAAGAGTCTCAAGAAACGAGCTCACAAAACCTAATACACTGATAAATCCCATCATATTACCAGGTTCCATCCATATTCGCCAAAGCCTAATAACAGAAAGACCCTATTTTCACTTCCAAAAGCTTTACCACATATTAGCGGCTTCAGCAAAATCCAAGGGTACCAAGAATCAAGTAGGAACACAGCAGTCTCTTGTCGGATACCAGCAACCATTTCAGTTAAGATTGATATGATTTCATTTTGAAGGCTGCATATCGCTTTTTTCCCTCTCTCGGGAAGAACATAAGAATTTCAGTATATGGGAACAACAATACCCCATTGCATTATGCATTTTGTTGGCATACCTAACTATTAGAAAGGTATAATAAAAAACGCTACATCTAAAAGAGTATTATTTTGCATTGATAACTAATTAGGATAGAACTTATACAATTTTCTCAAAAATGCTCAAACCCATGCTCTGTGACGTATGGAAACCCCTGCAGCAACATCTTCATTGCCCGAATGGTTTCTTATATGAATTTTGAACTAGGCTGAACAAACTGGTAACGAGTGAGGAGGCTTTATGCAAGCAAGTCCTTGTTCGAATTCCACGCAGGGGCTTTTGTAACACCGTCATTTAGGATGCTAGATCCATTTTCTACACTTATGAGAGGATCAGATTCACTTTCCTTTGCCTTCAACATTTCAAAAAAGAAAAAAAAAAAGATTAGTAAATCAATATTTCTCCAGAATTTATCAAATGCTTCAACCAGACCACAGCGGTGAGGACTAAAAGAGCATGCAATAATAATGGGGAGAGAGAGAATTGGCGAGGAGAAAATGACCATCTATTCCTCTTCTCTCTGATGGTCATACCAGGAAAAAATACTGCCAACATGTCAAAAGGGAAAAGGCAAAAGTACCTGGGACAACTGTGGCAATGCTTCACTGGCTTTTTGCTGGCTCTCAATAGCACAACAATAAGAATAAATTATCATCCCAACCACAGCAACCAGGATCCCTAAAATGTTTCGCCAGCTAAATGGATCGTGGAGGAGAATGTATCCAAAGGCTAAAACTAGGCATGTTTTCAAATGTCCTAGGACTTGGTAGGTGACTGGAGATGTTTTTCCAATAACCAAAAAGGTACTAAAGTTCACCGAGACTGAAATTAGGCAGGATAGAACAATGAATGCCTGCAATCAAGACAATACAGAGTGTTTAATGTTTTGTGCAATATTTAACGGCCAGGAGAAAAGGATTTGATTCTCACCAGCACTTGAGGGGTATATTTGAAAGCAAAGACATTCTGATTCGTCAACAGCCCATCTACAAATGGTCCAGAGATGAACAGAGTGATTGCCTGGTAGGGGCAAGATTGATACAGGAGCTGGGTTGAAGAAACTTTGAACTTTTTCTGGATGGTATTGGTCATCTGAGAGCCACTGGTTAAGGTCTTAAATAACAACATGAAAACAATATCCAACAACACCACCTAACCAACAACTGCATGATGATCTGAAGGAAAAGTTGGAATCAAGCTTCTTTTCGGATCAAACCTTATTATTTTCCTGGTCCTATATAGCATGGTAACATGTGGAAAAAGGAAACATGAATATCACAACAGAGAGTGCACTTCAGCCAAGGATACAATCTGGGCAACACAGGTTGTGACAACCGCAAGCATAGATAAGACTGAACCAAGGGCATTGAGCTGCAGATCAGTCACTGTTGCAATTCCAACACCCAAAAGAAGGATGGTAAGAGAAAGCTGGACATTCCTACTGCAAATTATGATCAAGGATGTGTATTAGTCCAAAAAGAAGGCAAATATATAAGTGCATTCAAAATGGATATTAGTATGACATTTGCATATAAGCCAACCATACATTCCAAATACAATAATGTACCTATGACCCTAAAATGGAAAGTGACTTTTAAGAGGCCTTAAGCTGTCTAAGTTACAAGCAACCACACAGTTACAATCTAAGAGGCAGAGAGCATTTTAGAAAGAGCAGTGTTCATGTTGGATACGGCCACCTCTCAAATACTATTGGACATATGCCTGAAACAAGGCCCAAGGTATCTGGCACATTCTCCAACATATGACAAACAATCTCAGACACCGGGTACACTCATATTCTTAAAATATAAAAAAAGAGAGTTAAGAAAAATCAAATCAAAAGTTCCTCAAATATATATTTAACATGAAGATTTTTCGAAAGAAATTGAGCAAGCTAGGTGGACAGGAGTAATCACAAATACATTGGGACGCAAAACAATAACCACATGTTATATCTCGTAGTGTCTTTGACGTATTGTGGGTGATTAATGAGTATTATAGTTCATTAGGTATAATTTTCATACTCTAGCCACAGCATTTCAGCTTGCTTACTGTAAAGCTAAGCTTTGCCCTTATATATGAGTATTCTGAAGCAAAGTTATAGTTGTAATTAATATAGTCTTACAAATACTTTTATTTTTCCAGGTCAGTAAAACCTAAATAAGGTAATCATGCTTCAAAAACAAACTGACTCCATCTGCATAGACTTGAGAATCCTTCTTAAGATCAGGAAACATGCTTGCCACAGTAAGGGAAAGATTGAAATGAAGACTTAACCTGAATATCTTCCTGAAGAAAAGAGTCTCTAAAAGAACTGTACAGGGGATGATAGCCAGTTTTGTCATCTACAATGCAAAATCATGAGAGAGAAAGTTCAGAGACTGCTCCAAATAAAAGTTTTAGAAGCTGAAACACAAGAATCATGAATATGAACTTGAACAGGGTATCAAGATAGTAAAGGATCTTATAACAGTGTGTCCAGGAGAAATTTCATAATTCCTGGAAATTTGGAGATTTTGTCTTTAATGATTTCAAAATTTCCACTGGCCATTCTGACAATATAACTCTACGTTAAGGTCAAGCCTTTAACATTGGTAATCTGTCACCGCCAGATGATCGTTGTCTGAGTGATGAAAGGATGGTTCATCAGTTCAGTAATAAAACATGTAGCACACTTGGTAGCTTTCAGTAGCGTTATAGTCTGAAATTGCAGTAACAATTAGCAGTGTTCAAATAGCAGAAACAAGGGTAAATTTCACTGACACGGTAACACCCCCTTAAAAATGGCCTAATTACAGGGACTACCTGTATGTTTTCTGAAATATCACTGCCATCCCCTATAGTTTAGAGGTTCATTTCACATACTACCCGTCGCTACTGACACATCTAAAAAGTGATGATATCAGCCAATATTCTTTTACAAATGAAAATTTTACTCTTCAGTTATATATCAGTCTTGTACCCAAATAACCATATTATTTTATCAAAACAAACTAATCCTAAAACCAAACAGTCCTCATGTCCTACAATTGCAACTTTTTCATATCTGATGCACATGGATGTTCACCTGTACATGCAGATAAAAAAACACGTTTGTCCAATTTATAAGCTTGGAAAAAGTTTATCCTTCACCAGCACCTACTACAAACTGAAAAATTAAAATTTTAATTTGGTATTAAATTGATAAAAATACAGTTAATCTCATGAAATCAAATGTAAAATTGATGAAATTGAATATTAATTAGATAAAATTCAATGTTAGTGGAATGACATTGAATGTTAATTGGTATTGAATTGATAAAATAGGTGTTAATTGGATGAATTGAATTTTAATTTGATGAAAATAAATTGTAAATTAAATAAATTGAATGTTAATTTGACGAAATTAATTTTTTAAATATTAATTTGATGAAATTGAATATTAATTTAATGAAATTAAATTGATAAATTTAGTGTTATTGTGATGAAATTGAATGTTAGTTTGTTGAATTGAAAGTCAATTTCATGGTTCAAATTATCAGCCGAGTCTAATTAGATTTGGCCAAGTCGTATCCATCTCGACATCCACCGATCTGATATCGATACTTGATACAAGAACATAGCGAAATATAGCTGAATTAGTCATAACTCGATTGCCACACGATAGTGCTGGCCTAACTCAGAGTTGTATCGCTCAAATTGGATAAGTTGAAGCCGAAACAAATCAATTCGATGACAATTGGTTCTTATGATCTCAAACAACAGAAAAAAGGCAAAGATACAAAACGGAAAAATTCTATGTCCGTAGAACCTTAGAAATTCACCCCTAATTAATCATCACATTGGGCAAATTTTTAGGAAATAAAAATCCTAAATTAGACTCCATTTTTTTCACAAAAACAAAGGAAGAATTTTAAATAATTTTCAAGACAAACATATAAAATCGACACCAAGGGTGGAGGTAGGAAAAAATTTTAGATTAGGCACATTAGCATGTGTTAATTTTTTTTTTTTTTTCCAATTGACCGTAGAAGTTCATAAATTCATATTTATTAAAATTGTATTTAATACTTAAAAGTTCAGTAAATATAATAGACTAAAAATCAATATGCATAACATGAATAAATAAAAAATAATTAAAAGAATTTATAAAGAACGAGACTAATTATTGCCACTTACAATTGAATCTGATATGTTTTATTATTTGAAAGAGTTGCAAATCAATTTTATCAATAATATTTCTTTTATATTTAACACACATTTTTATATAATGACAAAATAACCCTACAATTTAAAAAAATTATAAAAATAACCTCAATATGTTCAAAATATATTTAGACATGTCTGAAACCTGTCTAGAAGATAACCATAATATTAGTTGCACATAATTTGATATTTAATTGGTGGAGATCCAATGATTTGTAACCATTGGATAGATAGTAGAGTTTATTAAATATTGAGACTCATTATTAGACCTAATATCACAATGCATTAAGTCCTTAAATTAGGACTCAATAACATTGTTCGAAAAATTAACAATTATTTAGGTAAGGGTCTATTCAAATCGATATCACCAGAACATAATAATAGGGTGAGCACAATTAAATATTTCTAAAGTTTATTTCAAAAATTAAATGTCTAATATGAAGAAGAAAAAAAATTAAAGGGGGCATGTGCCCACCCTAACCCAAGGGTGGCTTCGCCCCTGATCGACACCCACATGATGAAGACGACTACAAAAAGACATTTTTTTTTCTTCTTCTTCTTCTTTGTGAAATCGAAATCCATAGGTCTAGTCATCATCGCACAATAACCCATCATCATTGCTTTTTCACAGCAAAAGTGGTTCTTCTATATCGTCACTTATGGTCTCTCTCTCTCTCTCTCTCTCTCTCTCTCTCGACGTCAAGCAAACTCTTAGAACCAAATGCTATGTTCGTCTATCTTAAATAAATTGCTCATTTTATTTTTTTGTAATTTCTTAAATGTTTCAACAAAACATTGATGAACCATTCTAGATAAATTTTGTTAAATATTTTTGTAGGTAAATAGGTAAAGTATGTTTTAAGGCTTAAACATATGCTAATAGTATATTTGACAACATTATATATATGCAATATATATCTATATTTAAGAATTAATCATCTTAAACTGATATCTTTTATTAAGTTTTTTTTTTTTTTCCATACAAGTGGACATATAATCATTAGACATATATATGCTTCAATATATAATTATCCATATATTACTTGTAAACTGATGATGGTAAATATTAGCGGTAGCACCCTTATATTTCATTTCGCTATGTTTAATGTGTTAGATAATGCATTTTTTGGGCATATCATACATGCATATTGTTGTTTACATTCTTCTATTATCTTTCATGTTTTTTTTAAAAAAATTTAGGCCTTGTATTTAGCATTTTGTGTGTATCAACCAATACCGTGTTGTGCCGCGACCAATGTGTATCATGCTTTTCAAGTTGATAGTTAATACTGCAACCTTGAACCATGATCAACTTGGGGTGTGTGTGCAACTACCAGTATAAATAAAGATGGGCATTTGTTATGATTAAATTATTTTAATATGGGTCAAATAAGTATTTAAACTAAGGTCAAATTAAGTAATAAGTATAAGACAAAGAAAGAAATATTTTGTTAAGAGGTAGTAATGCCATTTAATATTTTCTATTTTACATCTGACAAAATCTGACAGGGGATGACGGTGATATTTTAGAAACCATAGGGGGTGTCCCTGTATTTAGGCCATTTTTCAGAAGGTGTAATTGAAATTTGCCCCAGCAACAATTATAAGACCTTTATGGTCTAATGGCCTTTTATCTATTGGGCAAGGAGAATAAATACAAGCCACAGATCCATCCAATTGTCAATGTAGTAAACTAGTCAAAACCACCACTTGAAAGTTGAAACCATCAACCACAATTGAAAGGACATAAAAAATGTACCTGGTAGAAACCAACAGAGTTGAAACCCAGGCTAAGATTTAGAAGTCCAATGGATGTCCCATTTAGGATGCCAAAGCCCATGACAGCTCTTGGATCAAAAGGCTTGTGCTCAAACAAATTCATCCATAATGCCACATGAAGAGAACAAAATGTGACCAGAAGATGCCAGCTTGTCAAAGTTGTAGCTGAGTGTCCAATATGACAAGTTAAGATCTAAGATTCAAGAAATATAAGCAGACTGAAAGTATCACAATTGCATGCCTTACAAGTTCTATGCTAAAAAAACAAAAACGATATAGATAAAAAAAAGTATGGCTCGGAAACCTGTCCACACTCTACATTACAAAAATTGCAAACTAAAGACCGGCACTCAACAGCATAGAAATGATCAGTGGGGTAAGTAAAATAAAAGTTCAATATCTCTAAACTTTTAAATAACCAGCTCCATCAGGGCTGGTAGCATTCAGTATGCAAAGGATTTCATCCAGAAGAAACCAAATCAGTTCTAAGAACGTTTAGACATCCCTGCATTGCACATCTTCAACTTTTCCCTCTGAATTACTGGTAGTGGCTTGTGAGGTGAACAACTACTACATACCAGTTTTAATCACTGGTAAGCGATGCTTATGTGGCTTTTGAAAGTGACGAGGATACAAAGATAGATACTAGAGAAACCACCTTGCGGCAGTTTGAGTTTGAGAGCATCCACTTTGTGAAAGCAGTGCCAAATGTTTACACCTTTTACACCCGTCCAACGTCCTATATGTGCAGGATCAACAATAGTAACGGCCTGCAACCCCCCAACCCCTTCAAGTTCTTATTTCTATGATCATTACCAGGAGTCCTGAATTTTATAAAGTACAGAAAGCTTAAAAAATCATAACTCTGGAAAGCAGAAACTAGGAAGATACTAGTTCCTTGCATGCAAACCATTCCATGTTGAGTATTGAAAGATGGCAGTTACAAATGTTGACACTTTGTTGTATTTGTAAGCTATGCTCTATTGCTTACCTTATAGACTATTTGGAAGGATCCTCAATTCAAGACAGAGGGAAAAAAATAGATGACCATAGACCAAATATTGGGGTCAGGACAGGCACAAAGCGACTTTAGAATTCAACTACAGTTTTTACAGTGGTATTATCATCATTTTAAATTCTCTTAAAACATCTCTCACATATATCTAAACCAGTGACCAATGATCATATCAGCATATGCATACACTCCAAATCCCACTTGACAAAAGGGTGGTGACTATTAAATATTAAACTCATGACATGTAGGACACCTCTCCCTCTCAAAAAGCCATGCTATGCTGGACACTTGTGAGTGTGACTCATGTGCTTACTCACTCATCATTGCCTGAATACTTATAAACAGTGCACATACAACTTTCTAAACAAGTCAAGGATGTTAATGCATTCATCATTTTAGGATTTGTGGTAATCTGGCAGACTCATGGATACTTGTACTTAGAATGAAATTGATGTCTGATAGAGTAAAATCACGTGTTCAAACACGCATGCCTAGTTTTCAGGGAGTTGCCCCGTCTGGCACTCTCTCCCCATGTTGACTATAGATGATAGTGTTTTTGTCCACAAATTGCAATTCACCAAATCACAAGTGCAAACACACATGCCTAGTTTTTAGGGAGTTGCCCTGTCTGGCACTCTCTCTCCATGTTGAGTATCGATGATAGTGTTTCTATCCACAAATTGCAATATACTACTTTCACACAGTGGTATAGAGAGGCGCCACCAATAAGTTAAGGCGAATAAGTAAAAAAGAGATGTTAATCACTTTGGCACTTCTCAAGGACTGACAGTATCAACTCTATAATGTGCCATGTTCTCACCATAAGACCATGTCTAGTTTTTAGGGAGTTGCCGCATCTGGCACTTTCTCCCCATGTTGAGAAACTTTGATTGTGCTTCTGTCCACATATTGTATGTCATCACTTTCACACTGTGGTATAGAGAGGCGCCAACAAGAAGTAGAGAGGAATAGATGAAAAAGAGATCTCAACTTCTTAAGAACTGACAGTATCAACTCTATAAGGTGCCATATTGTCACCATAAGACCCTGGCTTGTGCCACAATTATAAAAAGAAACAGTGTCAAATGAAAGGCCATTTGTGGTCAAGCATAATGAGAAGAAAAAAAAAGGGAAAGAAGTCACTAATATCACAACATAAAATGAAACAAAGGGCTGCATCCATGTGAAACAACAACGCGTCTATCAAGGAAAGATACTTTTAATTAGGGATATCATACATGCTCAAAGCCATTAAAGGGGAATATAACTGACAGCTCATCTCCCGAATACGAAAAGGCTGAGGCACATTTCAGTGGAACTTCATATTTGTCACAAATATTCAATGTTATGTTGACCAACATCTCTTACAAAGGAAATAGTGAAAGAAGCAAGCTAATTCAATTCAATGAAGCATTGATTTGCATGATCATCACTCTTTTGGAATAAATATTGCTGTAGGAAGTTGCTCTTTCTACTATAGGCCATATGCTTTTAGACTCAGCATATTGCTGTAGGTGACTTCTATCTTTAGTTGCACACCACCTATTTAACTCAGCATTTACTTGAGTATCCTGATCTGATATATACTTTATCTCCTACCCACCATAAGATAATATGTAAAAGGAAAACTAATTTGCTATATTTTCTGTAGTTGGCAGCAGATCAAATATTATTAGCACAAATAATTTCATTCTTTCTCAGCTGGTCTAGATAAACATATTTCAGTGGCCAGAATGCATAAGCCATACACGTATGTCACTCGCATTTCAATAGAAAAAAGAAGAAAAAAAAAAGCAGGAACCCTTAAGTTTATTGTGAGATGAAACTGGATTCTTCAAAGGAAGTGCAATTCGTTTGGTACCAACTTCCGGCACAAACGATCTTCTAAGCTTATATAAAGCAGGAAACAAATAAATAACACACAAACCAGTAGTACAAAGAAACTCACTATGAAGTAAACATCAAAGAAATCAAAGTATATGAACCATAAGCAAATTGAGAGGAAAAATTAGGGAATCATAAAAATGACATGTTTTGCATCACTGAAGACGTGGATGACTCACCAAAAGTGAAACCAAGAGTGCTAATAAGCGCCTTGTTACAAATCACAATGGACACCGACGAAACCACAGACAAAGACAGAGCCCCAATCGTTCCCAGCTGAAACCGCTGGCCTTCACTCATCTTCACTTTCCTCTTCGTTCACTCCCTACTTCGATCTCGATCTCACAATCTATCTGCTCATCACACACCAAATCTCCATCACCTCACATAATTCAATACAAAATATCCAATTAAACTAGTGATAAACCATAAACTACTCAAAATCCATACCTCATTCCGATAATTAATCAAAAATTAGCAAAATTTTGACACGAACCAGCTCAACTGTTAAAAAAAACAAAAAAGTGAGCGAATGAATGAGACATGATCAAACAATGAAAAGTCGCTTTACAGAAATTCAGCATTCCAAACCCTAGATCTGCTACTTTTCATACTGATATCAGTACATATGAACACATACACATTCACAGACATGTGCAGAGAGAGAGAGAGAGAAGTCACCTACGAGACCTACAGAACACTGAAGTCCCTGATGTAATCAACTTATATGCATACGTTATATAGAATTAGATGAAAATGTTTGACGGTGTTCAATAATTACCGTATAAGGGGCTCTATCATTATAAACTTATAAATAAAAGTATAGAAGTTTGACTTTTTGGTGGTCCCGGCCCGTTCCACGCCTGCAGATCGTGTGGTTATTATATAAACATCGGAAAAATGTAGGGCCCTTTTTTAGTTTATGACTCTCTCTTTCTCATCGTTTGTTGCGAACTCACCTAATAAACGTAGTCCCCAAGTGAGATCTTACCGAATTATTTTTCTCATACTAATAAATGAGTGATAATTACATGTATCCAAGCCCATAGAAGTCATGTGCCTAGAATATGACCGGCTGGCCTGGGTCCCACGGGAGATAAGTTTTTTGGGTCCCATGGCAGACTGACTATTGACTAATAACGAAATCACGATGATCTAACTTCGTATGATTCTTCATAGCGAGATTAATACATGGCGGCCCAATAATGGTCCTCATTTAACATGATATCTCATAAGAAATTTGTTATTTATATATAAACAGATTTAATTAATTATGATCATTGAACTAAAAGAAATCTTAATTTAATTTTAAATTGTATAATTAATCTAATAATTCTAACTAATTAGGTCTTGAAATATAATAATTTCATATGTCTAGTATTGAATTTAAATTTTATTATACATAATTCTCTAATTTTCTACCCAATACACTTAATTATAAAGAAAATGCTACTACATAACCCATATATTTATAAGAGTAATACTATTTGGACCTAAAAATTTGATCTAATTTTTTGACATAATGATGTGGTTTCAATAGAACTATTGGATCAACACTAAGTTCTAATATTTGATGGGCTCCACAGTAAATATAAAGGTTATAGTGAATTAGGTCAATAAATTAGGTCAGTAAATTAGGTCCCAATAGCATTGCTCTATTTATAATTATAATTCTGCCCCATATGTTAGCTCACCTCTTGGTGGTCATTACGTGATAACGTAACACTTTCATGAAATGTTTGGTTTAGATATTAAGCGGTTTATTTGTCATTAATGCTCAATTTGTTAGAAATCATGAAAAATAAGAGAAATAAAAAGTAAGAGAGATACATTTTTTATCTTTTAAGAAAAGAAAGTAAGATTGATCTTACTGATCCCTTTTATTCCTATTTTTCTTCTTAAAAGGATAAAAATGTATTCATCTTACTTTTTATTTGTTTTGTCACACCGAGCATAAGAAAAATAGAACAATGCACGGATGGCGTGATTTCAAATGTTTCCACTACCATCAATACAGCTGAAAAGTAGGAGTGAAATACATTCCATACAACTTTTTTCATGGGATTGATTTCTTGTAATTAAGGTAAGATAGATGTGGTTTTAACAAAACAAACGGGATACCATGAATTGCCATTTTGTTAACCTTTTGTCCAATCATGGCAACGTGATCCCACCTGATTTTTAAAAATCCTTTTTTGCATGGTTTGGGAAAACTTTGAAATAACCGTCACCTATCGGATATAGAGACAAATGTAAATGAGATGCAATTTAGATAATGACACCTATTGGAATTTTTTTTCTTTTTTCTTTTTTTTTTTTCAATTAAGATCTATATGGTCAATATCATTTTTTGCCATTCTACCACATGTTGCAAATATTAATGCAACATGTATTATTTTTTGGTGGTATAGTTTTGGCCACGACTGATAATTTTTTTTTCAAGGGATATTTAGGTTAACTTGTGCGTATTTCGATTAATCTCCTCATTGACTTAATCAAAAACAAATTATTCACGCTAGGACTAGAATATTCATGAGAGATTTATCCTTCATAATCTGATCCCAAAATTTTGTCAAGATTTAAACTTAACACGTTTGAATTTATAGTTTTTCTCCATTACCACATAAAATACCCTTAAGATTGACCGATAATTTGGGATATGGTTGGAGACTATTCACCTAATATAATAATTTTTTTTTTTTAAATTGAAAAAAAGGGGTGAGGGTAAAGAAGAACGTCTAGTGACCACCCTGTTAGGCTCTCACCGGTGGGATCATTAGGCCCCTAACCGTACCTGAAACACTTCTCATGATCAAACCAAATTAGGTTAACATAGCGGTCAACCACCGAACCTTAATAGAAATTCTAAGACTCAAACTCACAATCTTTAAATGAGGTGTAAGACCAGTACCACCACTAGACCACGCTACTCGGTGGTACCTAATATAGTAATTAGTTTCGTCGTCAATCCACTATTTTGCTATTTTAAAAAATGTTGAATTATAATTTCTTAACTTTTGAGAAGAAATTTGTACAAAATTCAATCAATGAGACTTTTGAAGGGAGAGGGGAGGTGCACTTGGGCATATTTTTCGTCACCTATGATGTACAATGTGTTTTTAAAGACCATAAAACTTATCAAGTATGTGTTTTTGTTTTTTTTTGAATATATACATGATAATATAAATTGGGATGCATGCAATCACCATTGATTAACCAAAGTGACTTTTGAAACATTCTCATCTATAGTGCATACCCTAATTTCTCGTTTCTTATAAAACGTAACTTTTATTATATTTTATTGTTGCATCTTAATTTTTAGATTTCTTTGGTGTTGTAACTTGCCTACATTAATACATTTCTTAGTGTATAGTGACATGCCACAGTGGCATTATAAAGGCAACAAGTTATCAAAAGTAAAAAAAAAATAACCGCTATGGATTTTATTCAATTTTCTTAATTAGTAGTGTGGAATCCGAAATAATAAAAAGTACCGTCAATTGAAAAATATTTATTATCTTAATCTATTTTGGAATTATATGCGATTGCATACGAGAAAGAATACCATTTGATGTCATTTGGATTGATTTTTAATTAGAGTTCTTCCTTTTTCATTTGGTTTAGGATTCTTTGTAAGCTTTTTAAATAATGGAAACATAAAAATTAAGTTAAAGACAGGCTTGTCATGTAGGAATACTGAAAGATTCCAAGAACCAGTAAGAAGCATATTGGTTGATGGGACTCTTCTGAAAAGCCCTATGATGAAGACACGTATCCTCGGGGTGCTAGAACAATGTTGCTCGGGGTCAAGCACCATCGGCAAAGTATCCTCTCCCCTGAGGTACCTCTCATATAGGATCACATATTCGGTGCATTATACAACGACACGTGTCCTCGGTCACCGTGTACCTCGGAAACACACCACCCCTCGGTCCCCCCGAGGTGAGCCTTTCCTCGGTGCCGAGGGTCACTCCATCCTGGACGCTTCCTCTACTCCCAGATAAAGCTACTGACGTACGGGACATCAGCCTCTAGACTATTCATCATGACCTCGTCTTACACAAGTAATGTCAGAACATGCTGGAATACAGAAGTCATAGCCAATACGTGACGGACGCGTGGCATACGATATCACATCAAAAACAGGCAAACCGCATGCTGTTGCTGACATGCGCTTTGGGAAGCAAACAATTAATTGCACCCTTCTGTTGACGAGACCGCATTCAATGCGGTAAGGTTCGGATATGAAAGGCAATAAATGCTCCTATTACGGAGCATTTATTACATCCTTCCCGAAAGGAGCATATTGTACCGTCGGCGTCCCGACGACTCAACATTGATTGCTCGGGACCCCGAGCAGTCAATTAGAGAAGACATTCCTCATCAAATCAATACACACGCTACCAGTGCCTGATGATCACCTACTGACCACACTGACAGCAATCATGAGCTTCTAAGGTATAAATACTCCTCCCAAAAGGCAAAGCGGGTAGGCAATCACAAACTCACTACTACAAAATATCCTTATCAGTGTTTTCTCCTTCCTCTCTCTCATTCAAAGACTGACTAGACCGTCGGAGGGGATACGCCGGAAAACACTCCGGCGCCCTTCTAACTTGTTCTCCTTTGTTCCAGGAAATACCTTTCACACGTACAGGATCGTTCTTCCTTTCCCAGGATCTTCCTTAGCCGTTCTAGGTTGCCACCGTTCCTTGTAGGCTGTTTCAAGCAGTGTGTTTGGCCACTCAACCGGCTCACTCAAAGTTCACCAGGGGAGAGAGCTGTTCCCAATATTTTTTATATTGTGCAGGATCTTGCACGCACAATCTGGCGCCGTCTGTGGGAAACGAGTAGTTTTCCTAATCTTTTCTCTATAAAGAACAGTGACCATGGTGAACACCAGACAGAAAGGGAAGGGACCCTACCAAAGGAGTCATGAGTTGCAAGCTCCCTGCCATCACGGGGGGAGGGATCGGACCAGTACGATTAAAAGTGCCTCTACTCGGTCAAGGGGGGTAACCCCCCAAACCAGTATGGGGATCAGGTCAGGAGGATCAGCCCCCTTGGCCCGTCAACTGGCAGAGGTGATAGAAGAGAAATTTGGCGATAGATTACGTCAACTGGAGAAAGACAATGTAAACGTCCTTAGCCGGCTCGACGAGTTTGCTGCCTCAGGCGGAGGGTCGAGGGATTCATTCCTCTCCCGAGGACTCCCCGTCCATGAGGCGGAGACAAAGGATCTAAGGAACCACCTGGATCACAAAGCAGAAAGCTCCAGGGCCCCGAAGCGACCCAAAGCCGGCGAATGCCATCTTGACAACCATTCCAGGAAAGCAAGGCCATTGGCCCTAGACGACCTCCGGCGAGGTTTATCCAGACGGAGGAAGGGAGATGAATCCGAGGAGGACTCAACCCAATCTACACGACGCCCAGGAAACGAGGGGCTTACCGACGAACCCAGAGACTTCAGGAGGCATCCCGTAAGGGAAGAAGTAGATCTCAGAGCCCGATTAGACTCCAGAAGAAAGGGCAAGACGATCCAGGACGAGGCCGAGGACGAAGTCATGCAAACACCCTTCACGAGGGAAATCAGTGAGATGGATGTCTCAAGAAAGTTCGTCGTGCCACGGTTCAAGACCTATGATGGGCGATCTGATCCCGATGCCCATATCAGACAATATAAGCAGATGATGTCCCTCTATCATTCGGACCAACGGTTTCTATGCCGGGTGTTCCCTATGAGCTTGGGGGACTCTGCGATGAGGTGGTTCGAGGCGCTTCCCCCAAACAGTATTGGGTCCTGGAAAGAATTGACAAGGCAGTTCCTAACCCGATTCATCACGGGGAGTAAGCGCCCCAAAGACATTGGATCACTGCTGACCCTCAGGAGGAGGGAATCCGAGACTCTTCGCCAGTACGCCATCCGATACTGGGAAGAAGTCAATGAGGTCGAGGGATGCTCGGAGGTCATGGCAGCAGCATCCTTCCGGCTCGGCTTGGCAAGGGACACGGACCTGTACCGATCCCTGACCAAAAAGACTCCCTCGGATATGGGGGAACTGATGGCCCGGATCAACAAGTACTCAAGGGTCGAGGACGAGATGGGGAGCAACAAAGGCCGAGCCCTCCAACCCAAGAGAAAGGAAAAAGAGCGCGAAGATATTCCCCGGAAGGGATTGCTACCCCATCCAGGGGGTTCGTCCAGAGGAGTTCACACCGTCTTCAAGGAACCCATCTTCAGGTTGCTCCATAAAATCAAACACGAGCCGTTCTTCAAATGGCCGCCCAGGATGCAAAGCGACCCCTCCACCCGTGATCAAAAAGTAAGGTGTTCATATCACCGGGATGTCGGGCATCGCACCGAGAGCTGCAGGGTGTTCAAGTCATTCTTGGAGAGCTTAGTCCGAGATGGATACCTGAAAGAATACATAGAGCCTAGGCCAGAAGAGAAACGAGCCCTTGCCCCGACCGAGGAACCAAACAACGTCATAGACGTCATCCATGTGTGTCCACTGGAGCGCCCCACGTCCAAAGAGCTCGAATCCGACCTCAAGAGGGTAGCTTTTACCAGAAAGGTAGCCGAAGGAGATGTGGGGCCATCAAGTAAAAGGGCCAGGATGGGTGAGCTTGGCATTACGTTCTCTGACGCGGATTTGACGGGCGTGGTGATTCCTCATAACGACGCCCTTGTCTTAACCCTAAAGATAGGGAAATTCGATGTCAAGAGAATCTTGATAGATTCAGGGAGTTCCTCGGAGGTGATGTACTTCGAGACTTTGAAGCGGATGGGCTTTGGCCCCAAAGACTTAACCAAAATCAGGACACCCCTCATCGGGTTCAACGGCTCTTTCGCCTTGCCCGTGGGGAAAATTACATTACCGGTCGCCACTGGTCCCTTCGTCATCGACACAGAGTTTGTGGTGATCGACACGGACTCTCCTTACAACGTGATTATGGGGCGAACATGGCTGCACGCGTTGGGAGCGGTGCACTCCACTCTCCACCAGAAGTTGAAGTTCGCCACGCCAGAGGGCGTCATGGAGATTCGGGGGGATCAAGCGTCTGCGAAGAACTGTTTTTATTCGGCCGTCCGAGCCGGGGCGTCCAGCCAGGAGAAGGGGCGAGCACCGGAAGAGATCATAGAAAAATAGCAATTACAGTCCGGGCGTCCGGGGATGGATGACCCCCGGGTAGACCCAGCTGAACGATCGGTTGAAGACCTCCGGAAGGTGCCCTTGGTTGAAGGAGAAGAAGAGAAGTATTTCCTAGTTGGGACCTCGATGCCCGCAGCCGAACAGGAGGAGATGATCAGGTTCTTAAGAGGGAATACAGACGTGTTCGCCTGGAACGAAATGGAAATGACAGGAGTAGACCCCGAGATAATTACTCACAGGCTGCATGTTGACCCATCTCACAAGCCAGTAAAGCAGAGGCCACGACGTATGGCCCCGCATCACACCAACGCGGTCAATGAGGAAATAGACAAACTCCTAAGAGCCGACGCCATTCGAGAGATACAGTTCCCAGAATGGCTGTCCAATACAGTATGTGCAAAAAAGAAAGGGGGGAAATGGCGTGTCTGCGTGGATTTCACAGATCTAAACAAGGCATGTCCCAAGGACGACTACCCCCTGCCGAAGGTGGACCAGCTGGTAGATGCCACAGCCGGATATGAACGAATGGACTTCCTGGATGCTCGAGCAGGATATCATCAGATCCCTCTTTATGCCCCGGACCAAGAAAAAACGGCATTTATCACTCCGAAGGGAGTTTATTGTTATAAAGTGATGCCATTTGGATTGAAGAACGCCGGGGCAACATACCAAAGATTGATGAATCGGATGTTCAAGAGGCAGATCGGCAACACCATGGAGGTCTACATAGACGACATGCTGGTAAAAAGCAAACGGAGTGGTGATCATCTTACAGACTTGGCGGATACCTTCTCCACTCTCAGGGAGTATGGGTTGAAGCTGAATGCAGCGAAGTGCGTCTTCGGAGTGGAGTCGGGAAAATTCCTCGGGTATCTGGTTAGTCAGCGGGGAATCGAAGCCAACCCAGATCAGATTAAAGCAATCCTGGATATCCGAAGCCCTCGCACTGTCCGAGAAGTCCAGAAACTCACAGGGATGCTGGCTGCACTTAACCGATTCGTCTCACGCTCCTCGGATAAATGCAAACCCTTCTTTGGAGCAATCAAATGTGCTGGGAAGAGTATGTGGAGCCAGGGGTGCGAGGACGCCCTGGCTGGGATCAAAGAATACCTGAGGACTCTTCCGACCCTATCCGTCCCCATCCAGGGGGAGATGCTGTTCCTATACCTGGCAGTTTCAGAGTTTGCAGTAAGCGGAGTACTTATCCGTGAGCATGAGCACCGACAGAAGCCGATTTACTACATCAGCAAGGCGCTCCTGGATGCAGAGACAAGATATCTGCCCCTAGAGAAACTGGCCCTGTCCTTGGTCACCACTGCAAGGAAACTGCGCCATTACTTCCAGGCGCACCCAATCACTGTCCTAACTGATCAGCCCTTGAAGGCAATTTTGAGGAAAGCTGAACTCTCCGGAAGGATCTCCAAATGGGCTGTAGAGTTGGGGGAGCACGACATTCATTTCAAACCCCGAACTGCAATAAAGGGTCAAATACTGGCAGACTTCATAGCCGAGTTTTCGGGGGAGAATCCTGTTCTAGAAGGATCGCCTCCTCCCAACTTAGCATCTCCAACAAATGTTGAAGGATCGCCATGGCTTTTATGTGTGGATGGTTCATCAAACAGTAAGGGGTCCGGAATCGGTGTCTTGCTGACCTCTCCAGAAGGGATTATTGCAGAGCAGGCCATCCGGCTGGGGTTCAAAGCATCGAACAATGAAGCGGAATATGAGGCACTCATCTCAGGACTTCGGTTAGCTGAGGCGACTGGAGTTACCAATTTGATCGTGCATTGCGATTCCATGCTGGTGGTCAATCAAGTCAATGGGGAATTCGAAACGAGGGACCCTAGGATGAAGGCGTACCATCACCAGGCAACGACCGTTATCCAAAGGTTCGACCGATTTGAAATCAAGCAGGTGTCCCGCGACAAGAACACACATGCCGACGCCCTGGCTTGTCTAGCCTCGGCAGTGGACTCCTCCCAGTCGCGCAGGATCACCATTGAGTATCTTCCCACATCCTGCATTGATCATACTCTCGAGGCGATGGTCATCCAGGACGCGCCCCAGCAGCTCAGTTGGATTGATCCCTTTGTCAAATTCCTAACAACGGGAGATCTCCCGGAGTGTCCAAGGGAAGCTAGAAAGATAAGGCTGAAAGCTCCAAGATTTTGGGTCTCTTCGGATCAGAAGCTTTACCGGAGGTCTTTCTCAGGACCTTACTTGCTATGCGTCCGAGAAGATCAAGTGCAAGACCTCCTGTACGAAGTGCATGAAGGAATATGTGGGGGGCACTCTGGGGGACGATCAATGGCGCACCGCATTATGTCTCAGGGGTATTGGTGGCCGCGAATGCAAAGGGACGCGAGGGCATATGTCCAAAAATGCGACCAGTGCCAGAGGTTCTCCCCTGCGATCAGGCAACCTGCGGGGGACTTACACCCCCTCACCAGCCCTTGGCCATTCGCCCAATGGGGGCTCGATTTGGTTGGACCTCTGCCTAAAGCTCCGGGAAATAAAAAGTTCCTCATCGTGGCCACAGATTACTTCACCAAGTGGGTGGAGGCGGAGCCGTTGAGTCACATCCGAGACATAGACGCCAAAAAGTTCGTCTGGGAGAACATAGTCGTCAGATTTGGGATTCCTCGTGCACTGGTATCGGATAACGGGACCCAGTTCACTGGCGGGCGCTTCAAGTCTTTCTGTGAGCATCTCGGGATCCGTAACTTCTACTCCACCCCTGCATACCCTCAAGCCAATGGGCAGGCGGAGGCCACCAACAAGACAATTATCAATGGGATCAAGAAGAGGTTGGAGAAAGCCAAGGGAAAGTGGGCGACAGAGCTGTTAAACATTTTATGGGTGTACAGGACAACCCCTCGGTCATCGACAGGCGAAACCCCCTACTCCCTGGCATACGGGATGGAGGCAATCATACCCCTCGAAGTAGGGCTTCCGACCATAAGGACCCAAGCTTTCGATGAAGGGGGAAATGATCATCAACTGGGATTGGATCTGGACCTACTGGAAGAAAGAAGGGAGGAAACCGCCTTGAGGATAACCAAGTATCAAGAGAAGATCTCCCAACTATACAACAGGAGGGTCAAGACTCGAGAATTCCGGATAGGCGACCTGGTCCTCAGAAGGGTAACGGCCAATACCCGGGATCCAACAGAGGGAAAGATGGGACCTAACTGGGAAGGGCCTTACAAAGTAATATCAATCGGGGGCGCCGGGTCGTATGGACTAGAAGATATGAGTGGAAGACCTGTAATACGACCATGGAATGTTATGAATTTGAAGAAGTATTACTTTTGAAGTACTCTCTCTCAAGAACTCGCCAAACAAAAGACAAAGGGTATGGCCCTGGGGACAGAGTTCAAGGACTCTCGTCCCCGAAGTACATACAGGAGCAAGCCTCCTGCAAGGGTATGGCCCTGGGGACAGAGTTCAAGGACTCTCGTCCCCGAAGTACATACAGGAGCAAGCCTCCTGCAAGGGTATGGCCCTGGGGACAGAGTTCAAGGACTCTCGTCCCCGAAGTACATACAGGAGCAAGCCTCCTGCAAGGGTATGGCCCTGGGGACAGAGTTCAAGGACTCTCGTCCCCGAAGTACATACAGGAGCAAGCCTCCTGCAAGGGTATGGCCCTGGGGACAGAGTTCAAGGACTCTCGTCCCCGAAGTACATACAGGAGCAAGCCTCCTGCAAGGGTATGGCCCTGGGGACAGAGTTCAAGGACTCTCGTCCCCGAAGTACATACAGGAGCAAGCCTCCTGCAAGGGTATGGCCCTGGGGACAGAGTTCAAGGACTCTCGTCCCCGAAGTACATACAGGAGCAAGCCTCCTGCAAGGATGCGGCCCTGGGGACAGAGTTCAAGGACTCCTGTCCCCGAAGCGAATGCAGGAACAAGCATCCATAAAGAACATGGTCCTGGGAGCGAAACACAAGCATTCCAGTCCCCAGAGGTTGATACAAGATCTTGCCTCCGGAACGGGCCAGCACGCCCCGAAGACAGTTCAAAAACACTTATGATTTATTCTACACAGAAGTAAAGAAAAGCAAAACACTACTGTATACAGAAGAAGACAGAAGAAGGAAAAGACTAGTTATTTATTTCCAAAAAATAGGGGCTTTGCGTCCCCAAAGGCTACAAAAGGAAAGCAGAAGGGGTACAATCAAAAAGGGGAAAAAGAGAGAAGCAGCTTCATCGGGCTCCAGGCACCTCCAGAACTTCAGCCGAGGGCGAGTCAGCGATAAATGCTTGGGAAGCTTCCGGAGCAGGCAAGAGGAGAACTTCGGCAGCAGGGACAGCTTGAACGGCTTGAGCAGCATGAGGTTCAGGAGCATGGTCCGACGGAGCGTCCTCGGACAAGTCCACTATCACCGTCTCAGGAGCATCAGTCGAGATCTGCATCGGCGTAGGGGCTTCATCCTCGGCAGCAACCTGTGCTTCTGCCTGTGCCATCTCTGCCGAGGGCACATACTTGTGCACTTGGAAGAGAGGGGAGTCTGATGGGACTCCGGCAGCCTGGAGTGCCTCGTCCCATCCTTTCTTGAAGAATTCTTTGCTGTTTTCCTCAAGAGCGGGGAGCACGTCATCGGCAAACTCCTCCAGGAGTTGTTCCTCCGACTTCCGGTTCAGCTCCTCGGCCCTGATCCTGTCTAGCTCCTGGGTAAGGGCCAGACAGCTTTCCTCGGAGCCCACTGCCCTCTCCTCCGCAGCAGAGAGCCGCTGCGTTTGCTCAGTAATCCTCCTCTCAGCATCGGCAAGTGCGGCACTTAGCTTCTCAGCGCCCAACTTGGCCGATTCAGCGTCCTTGAGGAGCTGCTCTATTTGGGCAGCCTGCCCCACCAGGGTAGAATCCCTGGCAGCAACATCTTCCGTTGCCCGAGCAAGGGCAGCTTCCGCTTCCGCCTTCTGATCCTTGGCCCTCTGAAGGTCCATCCTGGACGCGTGGTACCGGCCAGCAATGATAGAAATCTGCTGGGTAGCCTGTAAAGGAAGGAAAGAGTGTTAAAACACAAAAATAGAAAACGAGAGTGAAGGGATCAAAACAGGAATAAACTCACCACCAGGGAATTCTGGATCATGGAGCGGAACAACACGTTGGTTGATCGCCCCCGATGAGCCTCCATGTCAGCCTCAAAATGCAATGTCTCACTCACTGCATGGGCGACATGGGGATCCTGCAGAATGGAATCGTCGACCCTGATCACTCGGTTCATGTGATCAGTGGCCCGAGGATTCCACACCGCGGCCTCCACTGAGGATGGGAGGGAAGGAGTAGTCTGCTGCTGTTGCTGCTGCTGCTGTTGCTGTTGTCGGGGCTGCTGTTGTTGTTGCTGTTGTGGGGGAGCAGGCGGTAATCCACGATCCCTCCCGCTTTGAGGTTGAGCGGGAGGTGCCCTGGGTCCCCGGCTGAGGCCGTCATGCCGATGCTTGACCCTTCTCTCCTCTTCCACCTGAGGATCCCGGTCTCGCACCTGACCCTGACCGGGAGCCCTCGAAGAATTGGCGGAACTGGTTCCTGCCGGAGTACCGCCGGTCGTCCCTCGACCTCTCCCGGCTGCGAGGGATTGCCTCTGCCTAAGAAACCCCAAATTAATGCGAGGGGCGTTGGACATCGCTTCCTCGAGAGCGTCTTCGGCGTCCAAAGATTGGAGAATTTGAAAATCGGGCCACAAGTCGCCTCCCGAAGTCCCCACCTCGGCGTCCGAAGGAGCAACGTCCTCTCTGACCCCGACCTCCTCAGCAACTCCCTCTACCTCTCCCTCTGAAGCCCGATCCGGGTCTTCCTCCAAGTTCTGCTCGACCTCTAGCCTCGCCGCCTGATCAAAGAGCTCTGACCACTGCGAAGGCTCGAAAGGTTGAGGGAGCTGTGAAAACTTCTTGTACCCGGGGGTATAGTGCAGCAAATTATGGGCAGCTCGGCCAAATCCGTCGGCGCCCGTGAAACTCCAAACCGTTACTATGTCGGCAA
>CAUOFW020002632.1:0-46089 GCA_963454935.2 Ilex paraguariensis
AAATGCAATTAGATTTTATTCATGGAACCCATGAGAAATAATTTAAAGTTTGTTCAATAAAAATATACTAAACATAAATGGGGGCTAGATTTAATTGATTTGGCATAAAATTAGACCAATTAAGGACATGTGGCGCATTGTAAGCGAAGAAAAAATAAGAGTATTTAAAAGGGGAAAATTTAATTTTTGCCCATTCTTTAGCCTGAATTTTCAATAGGGAGAGAGAGAGAAAATGGGGAAGTTCTTCAAGCCTTCTTCATCTTCTTCCTTAAATTTGCGAAGATCCAAAAGTTGGATCGCCTCGGGTCAAGAGTTAAAGTTGCTCTACACAATGCGAGCTACACAACCATATCAAAGATCGTGATTTTCTCCAAAATCTCAAAGATGGGAATTTAGGGCTAAAGCTTGGAAGGCTTGATTAGGGGTTCTTGGGACTTCTACTACGTGGGCTTATGCTTCAAGAGGTTTCCTTCTAACTAGGTTTTTTTTCATCCTTGGGTTATGATAGGAGACATCCTATTGAGCCTGGCTCACCCTTTATGAGAATATATTTCAAGTGTTGGACAAGCTCTAGTTGATGGCCCTCACTTGGGCCCGTATTGATGACATAGCCAGTTTATGGCTCTAGATTTTGGAATTGAAGACCCTTGTATAAATATTATCTTTTGGCCTTATACCTTTTGTATTACAAAACTTGTATGTTGATAAAGGCTTGTAAGGGTACTTTGTATTTGGACATTTAAACTTATTATGAATGGATATGGTATGAGTTCGTAGGGTTAAATGTTAAAATTTGGGAAATTTGGAAAATCTATGCCTTAGGTACCGGTACTTCAATGGTACCTAGCTTCTAGTGGACCTAAATACCGATACTTATGCTCACGGGTACAGGAATCCCATTGACAATGGCCCCAAGTACTGGTACCTAACTTCAAGAGGGCTCAGGTACCGGTACTCTGTGTTAGAGGTACTAGTACCTTTTCTTGAATTTGATTTTTGAACTTTAATACTTCCGAGCCTTCATATCTTGAGTTCTTGTCTTCCGAAGATATGAATGGTTAAACTTTAAGTCCTAGACTTTGGGATGTGGACCTTGAAAGGGTTATATGATTGATTTATCCATAAATTGTGTATTGGGTAGAGCTACCATACAAAGGAGACTGTCAGAATTCAATTTTGATATGATCCCGGTGAATGAGATGTAATGACATGGTATCGGATTTTATGCTATCCATAGACATTCTGCGGGTTGATGGGTGATCAACGAGTTGAGAAATGACCTCGGATTTTTGAGGCATCATAGTATAAAAAGCCTATTTTGCGAAGATCAAAACAGTCTACTTCCCTTGCAATAATTTTTCAAAAACCTAGATCTTCAAAATCCTCCCAAACCTAAGATCTTCAATGCCCGTCATCTTTTCTTAGATATCTAGAATATGTAATACATGCTCATAGGATTTCAGCGAACTTTACCGATTAAAACCTTCCAAAATCCATTTTTCATGAAGAAATCTTAAAAATTGCTATGGGGCCAAGAAAGAAGTCCATAGCTCACAAGGGAGAGTCTTCAAAGAGCTGTCCTAGACGAGGAGTACCTCCACCATCCCTAGTGATTCCAGAATCACAAATTCCTAAAGAACAACCCCGAGTTCATTTTGAATATGATGCAAATATGTTTGAAAATCTTGATTAGTAACTTTGGTATGAACAACACTTTCAATCCAAAACTATTGTTACTGAAAAACCTGTAATATCTAAGGATTTTGTGCATCTAAATGTTAAGCATAATTTAGATATGCTAGGTTAGACTGATTACATGAAAACTATGGGTGTGGCATATGAATGTTTGGTTAGGGAAATTTAAAGCAATGCATACATCATTGGTGCTAGGAGATCTGAGACTTTTGTTAGGGGAAGAAAATTCCAAGTTACTATGGCTACTATTTTTGATCAATTAAAGCCTATTAGGAGAGAAATTGGTGCCCAATTCCCTGTTAACCCCCTCCTAAAATGCCTGTTATTGGTGATGAATTAACTGGTGATCTAGATTATGTTTGGGGAAGGCATGGAAAGTTCATTAAGTAAGGGGACTTAATAGATAAATATCGCATCCTAAACTTGATTATTATTGCTAATATGATTCCCCAGTCTTAGAAAAATTAGATTTATATTGACAAGGCTCAGTTTCTTTATGTCTTTAGTGTTGGCCTTACTATTGATCTTCCTACATTGATTATGGATCAAATGATTTTGACGATTGAAAACAAGGAACCTTCACTGCCTTTTGCTATTTGGGTGACTAATCTATGTATAAGCAAAGTTGTTATTACATATCCAAATTGGACTACAGCGGAAGGATTGGTACATTTGGATACCACTTCATTGAAGAAAATCCATGGAGGACAACAAGGAGTCCAGCAAGAGCCATCACTAGTGCCCCTAGTAGATGATGAGCATGAGGAAAAGGCAAGATTTTAGCTGCTTCCACCAGGAGAGGAGCCACCATACATACCAGTCAATGACCAAACTGATAGGCACATTCTATCAAGTCTCGAGACAAGGATGACACAGCTTGAGACTAGCATCGAGGCAAGAATGATGCAGTTTGAGACCAATAAAAGAGAGATCATAAGACGTTTGATGCGAGGAGACGACAATGGGCCATCATCTTTAGCATAGGTTTGCCCTAGATCTATGAACCTCTCTCTATCTTTCTATCTCTCTTTAGATAGTTATTTTTTGCATGCTACAGCACTTTGGTATTTTGGATTATTGTTTTGTTTTTTGATTTGGATTAACTTTGAAATATTGCTATTAGTTTTAAATTTCTATTAGTTTGGATTGATTGGAATATTAAGTAGGAATGCTTTGGTTAACATTGTAGTAGTTTATCTGGAGATATATTATATCTACAATTGTTATGTTAGGATAAAATGATATGTGTAATTCACATTAAGATTATTTAGCATTTTGCCTACTTACAGGTATAACCCTATACAGCTCATAGGGGACTTTCCGCCTGTATTTGTGTCCTATTCCTATATATTTCTGTGAAACTTATTATTTTATGCACATAATGCTTATTATTCTTTGAGAATAATTTGAAATAACATGGTTCTTTGGAAGCTTATATACATAGTGGATATGTAGATACCATGTGCAACTTTTGAGCCTATCTTTTTTGGAGAGATTTTGACCATTTACTTAAGCAAGAATTTCAATTTAGCTTTATTCTTCGAATAATATCATTTTCTTTGATTTGATTATCACTTGTTGAGTAATATGATGACAATCCTCCTTGCAACTTCATATGAGAGTTATACATAGGTTACATTCTGGAAAATGAATGTAACTCAGGCCATGTGAGATATTATTTGAAGCCTTGTCCATTTCTTTTGTAAAATTATATCCTTAGTCAGCTGTGTTTGAGCCTTAAAATGAAAAATCCATTTCTTTAACCCATGTTTTTAACTGAGCCAATGAAAAAAAAATAAAGTAAAATAAATGAACCTACCTTGGCTATCTAATTTCCTTGCACACTCTCTGAAAAGAAGATTCTATGGTGAATGAAAGAAAGAAAGGGGTTTGAGAAAAGAGAAAATGAATGGAATGAAAGAATTAGGATAAGAAAGAAAAAAAAAAGAAATTTTTCAAAGAAAGAAGACAAATCAAGCAAAATTTAGTGAGGATTTTGGAAAATAAAAGGGAGACTATGTGCATAATTGAAATAAAATTGGATAGCTTTTTGAAGTCCTTATATCCGTAATGTCATCACCACTTACCCC
This sequence comes from Ilex paraguariensis, assembly GCA_963454935.2. NCBI lineage: Eukaryota > Viridiplantae > Streptophyta > Magnoliopsida > Aquifoliales > Aquifoliaceae > Ilex > Ilex paraguariensis. The sequence goes on from CAUOFW020002632.1 coordinate 3,786, forward strand.
TGGCCATGTTGCAACCTTAAGGAAGTCCTTTTTTATTCCAGGATGTGCACACATGTGTGACTCTTTCTCACTTAATGCATGGAAGGATTGCTGATAATATTGCTTAATTTCAGTGTTGATATTCCTCTTTGAGATTATGCCAAAGTCCTATTTTATACTAAAAATGTTCTTTGAGTTTTTGCATGTGAATTATCTTGCTTTGATTTACAATATTCATATCACATGTAAAATTTTGAGTGACAAGTTACTAAAGCTTTAGTTTATTATTTGCTGAGTGATTTTTAGGAAAGCATTGACATCGAGGCTAATTTTGAGAAGCCGCAAGAAGAGCTATGTTGTTTTCTATATTTTTGGAATAGTGAATCATGACACACACAAGTTTTCCATAAAATATGATGAATAGTTACACAAGTGGAGGGTGTTATTCTTAAAATGAATTGAATAAGGAAGTATCTAAGGGATAAGTTGGAATGCAATTATAATCTTGTGAAAGAACATATAATATTTTGTCCTAACCATTGAAGTTTGTAGGTACATTCACTAAAAACCTTCACGAGACACAAGTGACCTATGGATTTAAAGACTTGTTGTATGGGTTAAATGCAATCGTGAAACCTACGAAAGTGGTTGTGTGTTTTATTTATTGTATTATTAGAGACTAGTAATGTCTTGGTTGGGGGTGTGATTAACCCTAAAAAGCTACATTTTCCATATATTTTGAAGGGTTAATTACATTAATTAAATAATTTAATAAGTTAAAAGTAAGTTATATTATTATTAAGGGGAAAAAACTAATATTTTGAAAAATGTTTAAGGTCAATAGAAGATAATTAGAATGCTTAAAGGTCCATGGATCAGAAAGGAGAAAATCAAAGGGTGGCTTCACCATCTGAACAATGATCCACCATTCGCATGCAACAGTAAGCTTGAATCCCAAGACAAATAGCTGAAAAGGAGGAATTTCCAACAGATGGGGACCGTCCGGACCCTACTAGCCACCATCCGAACGGTGGGAAACTGCCTTGGTCCCCAAGAGAACCTCCCATTGATTGTTCTTACCACTAGCTACCACCCAGGGATTTGTATAAATAGCCCTCCACGCCAAGCTTTTGAAGATATTCCACACTTGAGCAATTCTCTCCAAAACACCTCCCTAGCCAATCTCTCTCTTCTACATTTCTTTTTATTCTCTTTCTACTTGGAGGGTTGTATCTCTTTCACTTATCCTAACCTCGTCTTACAATGTTATAGTTTAATAGATAAATACATTCCGAATAACTTACCATTGACATGAAAGTTAATTGTGGTACGATGGCACTTTCATAATCTCAAGCAATGGCACACATGTCTCGATCCCCCGAACTGGAGAGCTCTCTTTTAATTTATTGTAGCAAACTTGTTTTTAAGCACTTCATTTTTCATTCACTAAGCTCACACCACAATCCATTATTTCACAATCTTTTCTCTAGGTTTCATTTACCATATTTTGTTTAAGTTTCCAATAGAGAACTCCCTGAGGAATCGACCTCAGACTTCAGTCACTTCACCGAGATATAATAAAACTTGACCACTTATACTCGGGTGTGTACAATAAATATCAAGTCAAGTTTTTTGGCAACGTTGCCATGGAAAAAAAGGGAAGTTTTCTAGATTGTGTTATATTTATATATTGTTTGGTTCATTATGTGATTATATTTGTTTATGTCTGCTAAGTTTGTAGGGTATATAAATCAATCGAGTTCATCATGATCTTCACCATCATCATCATTATTACAACCATCCATAGACTCTTTTGATTTAAACATGGCTAATAATAATCAAAGAGATCAAGCGATGGCCCAGAATGCACAGCCTTTGAGAGAATATTTGCATCCTACACGCACTAGTGTCCCTTTGTATTTTGTTTTTCCAGGAAATGCTCCAAATTTTAATATCAAACCAAGGACAATACAGATTTTACCACAGTTCATGGTCTTAAGTCTGAAAATTTAAATGAAAGATTTTGAGGAAATATATGGTCCATTGCAAGATAACTCTTAAATGGCCCGGTTGAAACATTTTCTTTTTCTTTAAAGGATAAAACTAAACAATAGCTAAATTCTTTAAAATATCAATCTATTCCAAGTTGGCAAGTTTTACAAATTGAATATTTCAAGAATGTTTTTCTTGTACATCAAATTGATGCATTAAGATGACAAATCATGAATTTTTCGATGAAAGATGGAGAAACTTTTTTTTAGTCTTGGGAGAAACTTAAGGATCTTCTCCAAGCTGGTCCACATCATGCATTCGAGAGTTGGACCCTAGTTGATTTTTTTTATGATGTGCTTCCTTCTGCATTTCATCAATTGGAGGAAATGATGGTCGAAGGAGATTTCATGGGAAAGAATTCTGATGCGGCATTTAAATTTTTTGACACAATTTCTGAGAGTTCCCAAATGTAGGACTCGGATAAATTGATTTTGAGTTTAGATGAGTTATAAATGAGAATCAATAAGCTTGGTCATTGCTTGATATTTTGCATTGTTGTCCCTAACCTCCACACATCACCCACAAATGTGTCTATGGCTTATGTGTGGAAGGGAGTGTCACTCTCCCTTGAAATAATGCAAGAGATGAAGCAACAGAATGGTGGATGGAATGGAATCAAATGAAGAAAATATGTGTGTGGAATGAAATGCATTTGTGAACAAAAGTGCTCCCCAAGCACAAGGAGTTTTTTGTGTGTCGTTGTTTTACTTGGAAAAGTATTCCAAGGTTGTCTCCTCAGGGAAAGAAAGTTCAAGTGTGTGAAAGTGATTTTGTGAACAAAAGAAAAAGTGTAAAATCTTGTAGTTGGTTTTGGTGAGTTTTGTTCTTAATGAAAATGCAAGAAAACAAGTGTTGGCTAATCCAAAGAGGTCATTCCAATGGGAATCCCAACTCAACTCAAAACCTTCCTCCAATGGTGCATAGATGAACAATTGATTTGTGGGAAGTTAGGGACGAGATGGTGAGGATCCAAGCATAAACCGTGACCAGGCCTACGGAATATCAAAGACTCATAACCCCATCCACTCTCAATCCAGTCAAACCGAACCATCGTACACTGAGAGGAGGAAATAAAATGAGTTGAAATGGCATGCCTAAGAGTAGCTCTCCCTTGGATTAGCCAACTTAAAATCTAGCTACTCATGAAAGCAACAAGAAAATACATAATGTAAAGAGACATAATGGAGAAATGAAGATTAGAACTTAAGCTAATTCAAGAAATTGTAAACTAAGAAGAACAATATTCAATACCCATTTTAAAGTATGAAATGAAGAAAACTTGAAAGCAACAATGGTGGATTTAAGAACATGTAACTAAACTTGAAATATAGTTGAAATAGGTAAGATTAAAGTGCAAGAATTAAGGATTACAATAAATTTGAAGCTTACTACAATTGAAATGGAATGGAAAATGCAAAAACATAAGCTTTAGCACTATTCATCTTCTTCTTCCTTCGACTACTCCTAAGCTTAGGTAGCCATCCCCTTCAAAGCTTTTTAATGCTGAATATATGAAGTGTGTGCCTTCAAATTTCATCCATGGGGGGTCCCTCTAGCTGTGTGAAAGGCCTCCCATCAATCGGGGGCTAAATGGATGAGTATGGCAGGCTTATCCTGCATTCCCCATGCTTCACTCTTCCTCTCCCATCCTTATCAATGCCAAGCCTCAAAAGACACCATCAAGGGTGTAGGAGGCATGAAGATGTGCAGAAAATGTTGGGGGGGGGCAAGTGGGAGAAGTGTAAGTGGAACCCCCGAGCAAGTGGAGCATGAAAACAGTCGTTCTGGGCATTTTGTGCAAAACTTTTCGGAATGTTTTTTGTAAACCTTCCGGAAGGTAGATTCCAGTTGGCAAAACCTTTCAGAAGGTCTTTTGGAAGGTGACAACTTAGGACCACTTTTAGTAAAATTGTCATAACTTGTGATCCAACCGTTGGATTGATCTGAAATTTTGATACAATACCAAAGACATCCAGATATACAACTTTCAGGTTTTGAACTTTTTTACATTGGAGGTGGATCATGGTCAAAGATGAGAGAAACAGCGGTATGGTGTCAAGACCTTGGGAAACCAGTGGGCTAAACCTTCCAAAAGGTTTATGGCCAAAACATCCAGAACGTTTTTCATCCAAATTGCATTTTTCTTGGTTTTTTCACCTTTCAAGCCTCCCTATCCTCATTCAATGTGTCCATCTCTTCACCACACATGCACACTTAGTTGCAAAACTCTAAAAACCATCATTTATGCTATAATTACGTACAACATCGAAATTTCCACATTATTCCTAACTTTAACTAATTCTAAATATTTAATATGCAAATTTAAGTTAAAAAGCATGAAATGAGACCAATAAATATGCAATATTTTGTGCTCATCAGTCATACAAGATAATTTTTGAGTATGGCTGACTATTTGTATTTGACATTACTATATCAGTTTTCATATTCACCATTTTTTCACTCAATTGAAAGGTGTGCTTAATTTCATTTTGCAAACACATTACTAATCAAATTCCATTCATTCTCGGAGGAAACGACCTTGGAATTGTCCAAGTTACTAAATTGCACATTCAAGAAATTCAAAAAGATTGAGGCAAGCATTTTTTGTGCCACTTTTGAGGACCAACGATTCAATTTGAAAGGTGATTCGGACTGATGGTAGGTAAGTATTGTGATTTTCATCACAACCTTAGGTACATTTTTCCTTTGTATGTATAAGTACATTTGTTTGTAAGGTAGAATTGTATTTTTAGGATTTTAGTTATGGTATGAGGGGTCGTGATAATTGCTTGATGTTTTATGTTGTTATCCCTGACCCCTAAATATCATCCTTCAATGTCTGTATGGCTAATATGAATGGGGGAGTGTCACTCTCCCTCGGAATGATGCAATAGATGGGGCACCAAAATGGTGGTGGAAATGAAATGAACGAAATGTGTGTGCGTGTGAACAAAAGTGTTTCCCAAGCTCAAGGAGTCTTTTGAGTGTCGTGTTTTACTTGGAAAAGTATTCCAAGGTCGTTTCCTCAGGGAAGGAAAGTTCAAGTGTGGTGAAGGTGATTTTGTCAAAAAGAGAAAAAGGAAAGTGTAAAATCTTTTGAGTTTTGAGTTTAGTGATTTGTGTTTTTGATGGAAATGAAATGAAAACAAGTGTTGGCTAATCCAAAGATGTCATTCCAATGAGAATACCAACTCAACTCGAAACCTTCCTCCAATGGTGCTTAGATGAATGATTGATTCATGGGAAGCTAGGGACGAGATGGAGGTGAGAATCCAAGCATAACCCATAACCAGGCCTACGGGATATCAAAGACTCACAACCGCATCCACTCTCAACCCAGTCAAACCAAACCATCGTACACCGAGGGGAGAAAAAGAGATGAGTTGAAATGGCACACCCAAGAGAAAATTTCCCTTGGATTAGCCAACTAAAAATCTAGCTACTCATGAAGGCAAGAAGGAAATGCATAATGTAAAGAGACATAATGAAGAAAGGAAACATGGAACTCAACTTAAAGCAAGAAATCGTAAACTATGAAGGAAAATATGCAATACCCATTTTGAAGCTTGAAATGAAGAAAACTTAACATAACAATGGTGAAATGTAAAATGTAAGACTAAACTTGAAATGAACTTGAAATAAATGACATTAAGGTGCAAGAATTAAAGATTACAAAAGATTTAAGCTTACAACAACTGAAATGGGAAGGAAAATGGAAAAACATAAGCTTTCTATCCACTATTCATCATCTTCTTCCTTGGACTACTCCGAAGCTTAGGTGACCCCCTTTTTAATGGCTTGTGAATGCTGAATATATGGAGTGTGAGATGATGCATTTTCGTCCTTGAGGCTCTCTTAGTCTATGTGCAGGCCTCCCATCAATAGGGGGACTAAATGGATGGCCAATGTAGGCTAGCACAGAAAAATAAAATAATAATAATAAAATAAAAATAAAATGTAGGCTAGCACAGGCTTAGCCTGCACTCCCAGGCTTCACCCCTTCTCTCTCTCCTCATTGAATTCCAAGCCTCCCAAAAGTCGAAGATAGGTGTCCCAAGGGGTGTTCTGAGTGTTGGGCATGTCAGGGAGTTGCAAGAGGATGTCTTGGTGGGACCTTCAAAGTAGTAGATCTGAGTTGCAGAGCATTTGGGCAGATCATGCAAAGCGTACGGGTACATTAAACTCTAGTAGCCACAGCGTACCAGTATGATTTGGCTGGTTTTCTGATTTTCTGATTTTCTCTCCTTTCCTGAGTTGTCTTGAACTGTCCCCAAGCTACCTTTTCATTTCCATTCATCCCAAATGGTTTGGGAAGACCTTAAGAGGCCTCATTTAGCACTTTTTAACTGCAAACTCCAAATATCATTGTTAAGAACTCAATTAACACAACTCCCATTATTTAATCTCCAAAAGAAAATAAAACAAGATGATTAGCACATGAAAATCTACAAAGTTTTGTGCTAATCACTAACACAAATAGAATTGTTAGATGAGACCTAGGATCTTGCCCTCAAAAGTAGGGTAAATATCAATAAGTTTCTCAAGCAAAGGAATGTATCATTTAGTAACTTGGTTGATTACCGAGGTCGCCTCCTTAGGAAAAATGAAGGATGAATTGGAATGGTGATATAAAAATAAAAATAAAAATATTTTAATTCAAAAGTGTTGAGATGATTGAATGAAAACTACAAGACAATATTAAACAAAAAAAAAAAACTGGCTAATCATCAAAGTTCATCCCACCGTGAGTAAGAAATTTGACCTAATCCTATAACTCATTCAAGATTTTAATCAAACATCTTGGAATGAAAAATATTCAACTTAAAATCAAGAACATAACTAATGTATATCTATATTGTAATGCCCCAAAAACCCACCTTGGACGGCATTACAATTTACAATCCATTCATGTCATGAGAGCAACTAAATAAATTCATCATTAAAAAAATTTCATTCATCAAATACGACATTACAATATTATCCCAAAAGAATAGGCCAACCATGGCCACTACCTCCCAAAAGAATGTGATCGACTATGATAATTACATTCCAAAAGAATCACATTTAAACTTGCAGCGGAATAACAAAAGAGTCCAGACTTCACAATATTCTCGAAATGAATTTCCTAATCTAGGATAAAAGGTAATATTGTTCTAAGCGTCCACCTCGAGATCAACATGCCCATCTATGGGAGTCTCCCAGTGTGCTGGTTTATCAACTCCCAACTCCTCCTCTAGTACATAATCTGAAAAATGTTCGGATGTAGGGGGTGAGCACTAAGCTCTGTAGAAAAATCCTTCCAAACTCGAACAAGGTTTAGAAAAGTCTATAAAAGCAGTCGATCACTTTTCACAAATAGCATATATGAATTTTGCAATAAAACAGGGACATTTAAACATATCTCAAGTTTAAGCAGCAGCAGTAATTTAATGCATAAATGAAACCAATATACGACTAATAATCCATTCCACCATAAACCGTTTCTCCCAAGTTCTTGCGGAATCCCATACTTCTCAAAATTCTTGTAGAAACTATTTCTACTACAATGAATAATAACCCACCACTGTATTCGTATCTACCATCAAAAATATCCTAGCCCATGTACAACCCACATAAATCCTCGCAAGGATATCTAACCTTTAGGAAGGACTTATGCCAACACCATGGCAATTACGTATCCAACCCAGGAGTAGTATACTAACCCTTTTTCCACGATACCCCATGAGCGATAATGGTTTAGTCCTCACAAGACACTAACCCCACTACGAGTGGTAAGAAAAGTTCAAACCCGCATGGAGTAAGAAAGCATCTACACACTCCACGATACCCGATCTATAGTAGCCCATGTTTATCCAGCAACCACACAAGAGATACAATACCAACAATTTTCCCAAATAACAAACAATTCCATAAATCCCCAATTTCACATGTAGTATTTCAATAGACCAATTGAAAAAAATGCAAGCGATCATCATCAATATCCTTTTGATACTCAACGCAAAACACTAAAGTTTTCAAAACTAAATTTAAGTGAATGTAGAGGGAGAAACCCATATTTCTCAAAAACTAGGGTTTTAAATTAAGAAAAGGAGATTTCATTGGTATTCAACCCTAACTTTGTTTAAAACATAATAAAAATTGCAAGAAGACCAAGGAATGATGATTTCATAACATATATATAAGATTTAAAGTCAAACAATACATATATACAAGCCCTAGTCTCAATGAACAAGAATGGAAGAAAACCCCTACCTTTCCCCTTGGCTTTGGTGTGAAGGACAAGAAGATTTGATCTTGAATCACCCTGAAAACTCTTGTTTTTCCTTTCTCTCTTCCCCTCTAAGTCTTTCTATTAGGATTCTAAGAGGTTTGGGGTGAGAGTGGGGTGAAAGAATGGGAGCAAATGGAGTGAAAAAAGGGTTTTTAAAACATAAAAATCCCGATTGTTTAACGATCTATTGGTAGTTCGTATCGAACTACGGGTAGTTCGGATCCACGGACAACTTACTACCTGTTTAGCTACCAGTAGTTCAGATCCACTAGCAACTTACTACCTGTTGAGCTACCGGTAGTTCGGATCCACTGGACAACGTACTACTGGTAGGTCCTGTCCAAATTTTTCTGTTTTCTCTATTTTTCATTTCAAACCCTTCCAAAACCAACCCAAACTTATACAACATACATTTGTACATCAAACATAGTTGGTATAAGTTCTATTGCAAACGGTTTCATATATTTACAAGTCAAAACTAAGTTTGAACTAAATATTTACCCGATTCTACACAATTAACATTTTTATCTCTACTCTTACAATCTACATAGTTCATTCATACTCCATTACGTATATCAACATTGCAAAAGCTTACTTTACATTGCTATATTTGATAATACAAATGTGGGAGTTTACAAATAGTGATTGAATTAATTTTGAAATAATTGCATTCAAGTTGGTTGTAGTGATTCCAAGAATTACCCTTGCCAAGTCTTAATTGTCTATGGATAAACAAGAAGATATACATATCACCCGTGTTTTCAATTTTAATTATTCAATGAACAAAATAACTTTAATATTTGGAAAAACCCTATTTAGGTCAAACTACCTATTCAAGGATGAGAATCGCCCATCCAATCATACCGGAATTAAGCTTCTCAAACATAATGAAAGAGAAATCGAAAGCAATGAAAGAAGACATGATAATTAAAATCAAATAAATAAAACTTGTATTGAAATTGGAATTTAAAAGAAATTAAAATAAATAAAATACTATAACTTGTTCAACAGAATTGAAAACTAACAATGAACAAAATAAATAAAACAAAGAAGAATAAGAAGGAGGAGGAGGAGCCCCTTAGGGAAGTCCAAGGAAAAAAAGTGTCCTCTAAGAGCTCCCATGTGTTGGTGGAGATTCTCTTTCCTTTTATGTCTATCCCTTATTCTTAGAAAATCTCCAAAAATATCTTCAAGACATATCCAAAGAATTTGTCAATATGGGAGTCCTAGTCCATCCAAAAATAGTATTTATTTTTCATCCAATAAGCTTTAAGAAGATAGCTTGAAGATTGACCAATCAAAAATCCCAAACAATCTCATTTTCTGAATTTTTCTGCTTCTATGGGTAGAAAGCACATCCCGACCTACCAGTAGAAAGCACATCCCGACCTACCAGTATAACAACTTTTTATTTTTAACCTACCAGTAGAACGACTTTCTATTTTTGACCTACCGGTAGAACAACTATCTATTTTTGACCTCCCGATAGAACAACTTTCTATTTTTCACTTACCAATACGTAAGAAATGACTTACTAGTAGAATAGCTTTCTGTTTTGACCTCCCGATAGGTGAGAAATGACCTACTTGTTGAAAACTTTCTACTTTCGACCTACCGGTAAGAAGTAGATTTCGACCTACAGGTAGAACTTCACTTTTTTTATGTATTTTGCTCTAATACACCCGTTTTAAGTTCACCTATCTCCAAAGCTTCCCATAGCATCCAAATGATTATAAAATCATACCTTCTATATTCATGTACCTGCAAATGCAAATATTCTCCATAAAACACAAGACTAAACTAAAATAAAAGAAATAGATAATTAATATAGCTAAGATGAATGATATGAGACATAAAATCATGCAATAAAATTACTCATCACACCCCCTAACTTTGGCTTTGCTAGTCCCTAGCAAACTAAAAATAAAAATAAAATTATTAAACCACTTTCATAGGAATCATGATTACACGCTACAAGTCGTTAAACCCCTATGTTACCCCTAGTGCACGAGTTTTGTCTCTTAATGTTTCCAGATAAGGTACCTACAAACTTCCTTTTATTCATCCACAAATTTGAAACATATTATTAATTCCTAATTAATGATGAAATTTAAAAATAATTCACCATTCACTTAAATTATTCACATTCAAATTAACATCAAAAACTTGTGCATGTATGAAATAATTGTGCAATTTAAGAAATTTATCATACAATATCAACATCTCTATTAGCTATCCAATTCAAGTTTCAGCGCGAATCTCACCAAGAATTCACTCTCAAAACAGAAAAATTCTGATTGTGGTGACTCTTTCACTCATAGGTTATATGTGAAAAGAATTTTTATAATCCAAAACCATATTACTCACAAATTTTTAAAATAAAGAACATTATTCAAATGAAACGACATTGACATAATCTCATGATTGAATGTTAAAAGCAAATGAAAGTAATATAGCTAATATATCTCATATTTCTTTGGATACGTATACTTGCCACATTCTTAAGATTAAATAGGACTTTAATCAGGTTATAACGTGGCATTGGGAAAATGGGTTATAAAATCAAAGGTTAATAAGGAATTCAAAAGAGTATTCTAGAAATGCAAATTTTTCACCACCCAAAGCTCCTTCTTTGTAAATAATAGCTCAAGAAATGTATTTTTCTATCTTTCCCTTTCCAACACATTTTTTTTCAAAGATACTTCATTTTTTTTATTCTTTCTTTCTTTGATTTTCTCTTCTTTTGGATTTCCGCAATAACCTCAAATACTCATCATTCTTTTTTCTCTCTTTATTTTCTATTAGCCACCATTCTATTTCCAAATTATAAACAATATCAATTCCGTGATAACCAATGTAAGGTATAAATATTTTATAATTGGATTGGTTATTGTTTGTGGCAAATAAATTATATTTCATTTTGGCTCAAACAAGGCTTCTAAAAGTAATGAGAAGAGAGAATAGGTGTAAAATCCGGGTAGATTTAAACTTTTATGAATAAAGGGTAAAATGGTAAATTGTCACCATGATTCGGGTTGTAAATCTGAAATTTTTTGTAACTCGGATGACAAAACGGACCTCACCGTTGGATTCGTCTCGCGAAATCGAGTTACCACGTCAATTTTCGTCGAATTCTGAGATAGTCAAATTTTTCACGTTTTACGGAGCGATCGGGCTTCGGGTGACCCTGTACACGAATTTTTTTATAAAATTTTAAATTTTGGGCAATAAAATAAGATAAATTGAAATAAAAATATTTTAGATTTAAACCGGGGCGAGATTTAATTGTTCGGGACAAAAACGGACCCGGAATTAAAAATGGACATGTGGCCAATTGTGGGCCAAGTGTTCTAAAGTATAAATAGGGGGAAAATCAGATTTTTCCCCCATTGTTCAGCATCCTCTTCAGCCGATAGAAAAGAGAGGGAAAGGAGAGGGAAAGCTTCAACTTCTCTCTATGATCTACATAATTCTAGTGCTCAAATCCGCTTGGACCAAGAACAAAGATCGTTCTCCTCGTCAAGGGCTACGTCTACGTACCAAAAGGAAGTGATTTCACCGAATAATCAAAGGAAGAATTTTTGGAGATCAAAGCTTTTGGGTTGGTTTTGGTGTTTTAGGGGTTTTCTACACTCCTAAGAGGTAGGGGTTATTCCTACTTTGGATTATTCTTACCTTAGGTGTTGCTAGACTAAGGGTGAAAATTATGTATATGCATATGTATTGTTATACATATATGTCTATGGGTATGAAAGTGAAAAAAAATTAGCATAGGAATAGCTTAGGCTAGCTTCTAGCTTGAATTTGGTATATGGAGGTTCCATGTGATTATTTTGTAACTTGGTGAAAACTTAAGGCATGCTATGTGTTTTATAAACTATGCCTTGGAATGTGTTATGTGAATACATGACTTGAATGACTATAAGATGTTTGATAAAATGCCCTAGTGAAATTGAGTGTGTTACTTGCATGATGCTATGTTATAACATGCTTGGGTGATTGTGAAATCATATGCTAAGGATATGGTTTTTGGATGAAGAGTGTTATTGACATATGCATGAAATGATATATTGAGCATAATGAGATATGGTAGTTATATACTTATGATACAATTGCATTGATGTATGAAAATGTTTATATGTTTGTCATAAGCATATTGAGCATTATTTTGTGTGCAATGGAACATCACATTGCATTTGCACGGAAGTGTCTCATTACATGAGTGAGTGCATGTTTGACGTCAATACCACACTTGGTGATTGACGGAAGGCTTGGGAGAGTTGGGTCGAGGACTTAGCTAAGCCGCTTGGTTGCATGATGAATTGGGTTGGGGTAGCAAGAAGAGGCATGACGACCTCTCGGGTGCAAGACCCGGTGATTGGGCTACGCACTCCCTTGGCTCGGCCCATAAAGTGTGTGGGTGTATTCGGAACCCTCGGTCGAAGTCCGTAAATTTCGTGTGGGTTGGAGGCCCTTGGTGTAAGTCCATGAACATCCACCCCTATACAAGACCCTAGAGTGATTAACGTCATTGTGTGTAACATAAATGGTGGTTTCGACTAAATTGCCACTTGCATGTGTTGGGGAGCCGGAGAGAGCTCGGAATAAAGTTGCATGGGTGAGTGTCACTTCATTCCATGGCATAGCATTGTTGCATTCCATCATAGGATGCATAAGTGTGAGAAATGCTTGGTTGTGTGTTTGTGTGATGATTACATGAGCATGTGCATCTAGGGGAAGAGTAACCTCTATAGGTTTATCTCTATTGGGCGTTGTGCTCACCCTATACGGGAAACAATTTCAGGTACGGGACACGTTCCGGTGGATGGCTCTCATTCGGGGGCTCTTGGTTGAAGAAAAGCCGGGTTGTGGCTTTTGAATTTAGTTTTTGTAAAACTTTTGGTTAATTTCCATTTTGGCATGTAAAAGTATGGAAATAGTTGTATTAGAACTTGTATTGACTATATTTGGTATCAAATAGATGTTGTATAAGTTTTGGATAACCTTGGATTGGTTTGGATTGGTTTTGGAATGGATTGATTTGGGGTTGAAATCATACACAGTTTACACAGAAATTTCAGACACTGTTTAGTGTTTGAGCCATAACTTTTTATTGTGACGTCCAAATGATCTGAACTTTTTACAGTAGGTAGTAGCCACCTAGGGCTACAAAAGTGTTTTTATGAAATTTTCTCAATTCCACTTCTAAACAGGTCAAAACCGCACTGGAAGTTGCAGCAGAACAAAAACTGCATTTTCTGTTCGAACGTAAAGTGACGTTCGAATGGTGCGAGTTTTGAACAGCAAAACCAGCAGAGAACCAAATGTACTGGGAGCTACCTATTTTTCAAAACCAAGGGACGTTCGAATGTGAATAGTGCTGTTCGAACGGTGACTCTAAAACCGAAATTTTTCAAACTATGCACTAAGCTTCCAGGCTTGGATTTCTTTGATTTAAAGAACACCAATGGACTTGGATTTCTCTAGTTCCATGGATACAAATGGGCACTAATTGAGGTATATTGAGGCTTATTAGACCTTGGTGGATTTAAATGATAACTATTACATATATGCACTAATGTTAAAGTAACCTTGCATGTTTTGCTATAAATATGGATAATTGGACCCGGTGTGGTCAATGTTTACTTATAAATGGACCCGGTGCGGTCATTGTTTATATTGGGCCTCAGATGGGTCATGTGAGTTATGTTGCACAGGTTGGGTATTGGGTAGAGTTCCCTGTACAAAGGAGACTCTGCCCAAATTTTGTTAAGTTATGGACCTCGGTAAATGGGACATAACGGTGTGATATCGAGTCACTCGGTATTTACGGGTATTCCGCGGGTTGATGGGTAATCAACGGACCCCCGGATTTTGGGGTGTCACAATAGGTAAAGGTTTAAATAAATTCAAAAAATGGCCTGGAATCATGTGTCAAAAATGTATGACAAGGTACTTATTGATATATAATAAACTAATTGCCTCATATACTTTAACCAAAACAAAAATAATGGGGTATTGAAAGAGATTGAAATTGAAAGAAAATAGTTTTTTGAGTAAATGTTTTACAACCTTCCAACAAATAATAGCACAAAACTCACATAGGTCATACATTCATCTCCACTATAGATGTCAAGCTTTTCAAGATGTGCATCTCATTCAATAAATCACAAAAACAACACAATCATGATACTCAAACATAGAATAAATTTCTACATAGTGCTAATATGAAAACAACTCAAAATTCAAGTCAAATATTCAAAATTCTCATCCTAATTGAGAGAATAATACAGTCCAAAATTGGATTTTTTTTTCAAATTTTTGAATTTTGAATTTTTTGTGAGTAGGACATTGTAGTTGTACATACCCCCCTCAACTTAAATTATGCATTGTCCTCAATGTAAAAATAGTAATGCAATGAGAAAATGAAAAAGATAAGGGAAAGAAAACATGTGGCAATAAGTTCCAACAACAGAACCACTAGCTACAAAAAATAAATAAATAAACTACACAATAAGAAATAAGCATAACAAGCTAATAAAATTACCTAGAAGATAAAACACAAAAGAAAAATAAATCATTCAAAAATATGCGCACCCCCCCCCCCCAACTTAGACCCAACACCATGCTCAACAAAAGATATTAAACATGAAACTCCAAACAATAATGAGTATACAGTAAAAGGACGTGTGCAAATCTAGGAAAAAAAAATAAAATCAAATAAAATCATGTAAGATAATTAAAAAAATAAATCTAACTACTATTTACAAAAACAGAAAACAAACTAACTACCAATAAGGTTCTAACTCGGATGTATATTTAGCATGTTTGAATTTTAAAATTTTAAAATTTTGGTGTTCCACTATAATTCTCATTCTATTTACTAATTCATCAACCCAAAACACTTTTAAAGAATTTAATAAAAATAAAGCATGTATAAATTTAAGCAAGTCCAAAAATAAGGCTTGAGATAGTTTTTGTTCAAGTACAACTCTAAAATCAACTTCCATATTGTCCATCTCATTGCTACTTCTACATAATGAAGGGTCTTTAGGCTCTTGAGCCTATTGACTAATAGGAAAATGAATATTTTCAACATTATTAGTATTAGGAATGGATGGACAATGCTCAAACTGCAATTCATAAAAAGAATTATTCTTAGTGTATTGTCCATGTGTATTTTCTTTTATAGTTATATCAAAGTTAGGTTAGCTATTGGATCAACAGGGGTTGGGTTAGTTAGGAATAAATCTACAGTAATGTTTAATTCATTGAGGCTATCCTTAATATCTTGCATATATTGATTATTCATAGCATTAATAGTCATTTGGGTTTTGCATGAATTCATTAAGAGAGTTCTCAAGTTGATGATCTAATGTAGAATAAAATAATTCATACAATAATGTACGATTGTCTGGTTTATAATATTCATCGCCCCAACCATAATTATGATAAAAAATTTCATAATCATGGTTGAAGTAAGTTTGCTGGAAATCTGATATAACATTAAACTGATCTAACAAAAATTGTCGACCAATTGGAATTGTTGGATAATCTTCAGTGATATGGTCATACTTAGAACAAATCCTATATAACTCATTCAAGATTGTAATCAAACAACATTGAACAAAAAAATATTCAATTTAAAATCAAGAAAACAAATAATTTGTATCTAAATTGATTGAATTTCTTTTGAAAGAATTACATTCATATTGATTGTAGTGATTCCAAGAATTACCTATGCCAAATCTTTGATGTCTACGGATAAGCAAGAAGATATAAATATCACCCATGTTTCATTTTTAATTATTCAATCAACAAAGTAACTTTAATATGTGGAAAAACCATAGTTAGGTTTAACTACCCATTCACGGATGAGAATTCCCCATTCGATCATACCGAAATTAAAATACTCAAACATAATGAAAGAGAAATTAAAAGTAAATAAATAAAACTTGTATTGAAATTGGAAAGCTTCATTGAATTTTGTAGGTGGCTTCACTGTAAACCTTCAAGCGTTCATACTCGTCCACTAGGGATCACCTAGTAGTTTTTAAAAGTTTTTGTGTAAATAAATTTCTAGTATTACTAGGGACTAGTAATGTTTGGTTCGGGGTGTGATTAACCCTAAAAAGTGACATTATAACATGTGTTTTAAGGGTTAATTGAACCAACTTAATTAGGGACTAAAGTGTAGTTTTGGAAATGTTGAAGGGCCATAGTGTTAAAAGAAGAAAGTTTCAAAGTTGCCAACATCCGGACGTTGAGGAGCATTCAAAGGGTGAAGCAAGTGGCTAGCACAAATCCCGAGGAGTAATTACCTAAAGAACAAGAGAAAGGCCACCGTCCGGATGGGCCTTAGCGTCCAAACGGTACTTAACCCGTAAACTCCCATATATTTATATTAATATAGTAATATAATTGTTTAGTAATTATAATACATGTGATGACATAAGAATGAACCATATAGATTATAACAATAGAAATAAATACTTGGGGGACAAATTGATTATGAAGTTTAAGTTTCGAAAGTGTTTAAGTTTGGGAAGGGTTGTTAGGTAAGTACAAAATATTTTGAGGTCAAAATAAGATTTTCATTGAATCTAAAAAATCAAGAAACAGTGGAAGAGATAATATGGGGTGTATTAGAAGTTAGGAAGTTTTGTGGAGTTAAAGCACATTGTAGATAGAATGTGGGTAAGAAAGAATTTGACACTTCCTTAATATTTGGACCATAAATGTTTACCCTGATGTCCGATTGAGCTGAAGTACTTACAATAGACACTAGACTTCTACGGTTACAAAAGTATATTTCACGAAAAATTTTAAAATCGACCTCTAAATAGGCCAAAACTTCATTGAATGTTTAGCTAAAAAAGGAAATCCATTCGAACGACTGTTCGTCGCAGTACTTTTGTGTATAATAGAAATCTAATGGAAAAGCAAAAGTAATAGGAGCAACTAATGTTCGAATGTGAGGATCCGTTCGAACTACAGTTTGTCGCAGTACTTTCGTGTCTGATAGAAATCTGACGAAAATGCAAAAGTATTGGGAACAACTAACGTTCTAAAGTCAAAATGATGTTCAAACGTGAGTTACAATTCAGAGTATTAGATTTACGCCGATTGGACTCTTTTCTCACCCTATAAATACATAAGGACACCTCTCTTAGCCTCATTTCAACATTTCTAACCCCAAAGATTCTTGGAGAGTACGAAAGAAGGGGAGAAACACGAGATTGAAAGGGATTTTCGCATTGGACTGGCTCAAAACCTCTAGTTTTTCACACAACACTAAGGAAGTATGGTAAGGGTTTCTTCCTAATCTTGTCCATTGAGGTTAGAGTTTATATATATGTATATTTTGACTCTCAACCACAGATATTTGTTATGGAATCCTTGTTCCTTGATGTTTTTGCAAATCATGTCATGTTTTGAATGAAGTTATGGTTTGATAGCCCTAAAATCTTTGTTTTTTTTTTTATCTCAAAACCCTTATTTTCGAAAAAAATATAGATTTTTCTCTTGATATTCCATTGTTCTTGATTCAAAAACTCTAGTTCTTTATTTGAAACAATAAAATTATATTTTTTTTATGATCTCTTGCATATTTTCTTAAGTTATTATGTTGGAAAAATACATGTGGAATTTGGGGTTCTTGATTTACTTGTGATTTGAGAAATTGATTGAGTATGATATCTCTTGTGTGGATGTTTAGATGAGCATGGGTGACCGTTGACCAGGTACCGTAGAGAGGGTAGTACGTTTCTTACTCCGAGTAGGTTTGAAGGTTCCCTACCACTTGTAGTGGGGCTGGTTCCTCGCGAGGACCAAACCACTATTCACTCACGTGGTATCGAGGCTGAGGCTTAGTATATTATTCCTAGATTGGATCGTCACTGCCGATGCGTCAGTATCCGCCCTTCCTAAAGTTGTATATCCTTGCGAGGATTGGTTTTGTGTGTGTGCCAAGATATTCTCAATGTGTGTATTCATGTGAAGTCTTACTTCATACTTAAGATACAATTGAGAATAATGATACCAAATTGTTGGAAATGATACAAAATGTTGGTAGTGGTTTATTGTTTGGAAATTGGTTGTACTTCTTCATTTATTTTATGAACTATCATTGTTTTATTTCAAAATTTATATATGATAGTTTGTAAAGTCATACTGGTCTGTTTTGTAGGCTTTCAAAACCTAGTTCCAACTTGGGACGATTTTCATACAAAGCTTAGTGTTCACCCCTCCAAACAACATTTTTCTGATTCCTGTCTAGAGGAAGAGTTTGGATTAGATGGACAGGTGAATTGGGAAGCTCAGACTGATGGGAACGTGCATCCCGAGGTGGACATTTAGAACTATTTCCTTCATATTTTGGATTTGGAGTCAAATTTTGGGACAATGTTAAGGATAATACTTTCTTTATTTCGCTGCAAGATAATAGTTGATTTTTGGGATGTAATCGCCATAGTTTGGTATAATTATTTTGGATAATGTTTTAATTATTATGGATGATGAATGAAAATTCGTTTACTTATGGATTTTGTTAGTTTCTCTAATTATATGAATGGTTATAGATAGTAATGCCTCATAGTGTGGATTTTTGGGCATTACAGGTTTGGTTTCAGAGCCTAGGAATTTGGTCATACATGGGAGCTGTAAGTTATGGATTACCACTAGAGAGGTAGGACTAGATTGAATGAATTATTGACTTAAATCTTATACAAGCCTTATACTGTAGATTAAAGTGATAGTTAGGACATCAAGTACATAAAGGAAACTAAATTGTAAATTGATGTGTAGGATGGACAGTGAAGTTGGACGTGGACGTGGACGTGGGTGTGGGCATGGAGCTCAAGAAAACCCACTGCCATCACCACCACCTCCCGATGCCATGAATGACATTTATCAATGCCAAAGGAAGCTAAGCATTCTAGTACAACACCATAATGGAAAGAACAACCACAATGGGGGGGGAGGTTTCAACCATTAGCTCATGTACCAGGCAATAGGGTCGAGAACATAAATATGATAGTTCTTGGAGAATTTTTGAGGCAACACCCACCTAGTATTCCAAGGAAGCCCTAACTGATTGGATGTAGATAAGTGAATTCGCAGGGTGAAGAAAATGTGTGATAGCATGGGAGTTGTAGAGGATCTGCGGGTCGACCTAACTATATACCTACTGGAAGGAGAGGCAGATCATTGGTGAAAAAAAAAGGAACACTGATGTAATTACCTAAGAGGATTCTGATTAGATCTTCCAAGACAAGTATTTTCTTGAATCGGTCAGGGACAAAATGAGTGTAGATTTTTTGGCTCTAAGACAAGGTAGCGTGATGGTGGTGGATTATGAGAGAAAGTTTAATGAGCTATCCCGCTATGCCGCAAAGTTCATATATGTTAAATAATTTGAGCAAGGCTTGATGCTTGCCATCAAGGAGAGGCTTGTGGCTCACAAGATCCGGGACTATGGGGGTTTTGTTGATAGAGTTGTACTAGTGGAGAGAGATACAGAGGACAACTAGCGGCGATAGAGCTTCACAAGGGAAGGTCTGACCAGGACTGGTGTTAGCAGTAGTGGAGTGTAGAGGACGGCACCATACCTTCACCCAAACCAGGTGGTTGAATAGAGATTTCAAATAGCTCAAGGAGTTGGAGGCTTATCAGAGAGGGTAGGAGTAGACCCACGAGCCTGCTTTGTGTATGGAGGTCTGGGGCATATTCAGAATCATTGTTCGATCTTTCCACCCCAGAATAATACCTAGATGGCAGGAGAAGTAAATGCAAATAAGCCACCACTACATAAGACAATACAGTAGAAACTGTTAAAAACTATAGCCCCATGTGGTATCAATCAAGGAAGAGTTTTTGCTTTGACCCAACTGGTGGAAGATGTTTCTAATGCAGTCGTGGAAGGTATTGTGCTTCTCTATAATTCTTGGGCCTGAATTTTATTTGATCCTAGTGCTACTCATTCCTTCATGTGCACTACATATGCTATTAAATTGGGATTAGAACTTGAGAATCTAGAACATGCTTTAAGTATTGACATGCCTACTGGAGAGCTGTTGGACACTAGAAGGGTGTGTAGAGGTTGTGTGCTTCGAATTGGGGAGCAAGAATTAATTATAGACTTGGTTGTGTTTGACATGAAGGGTTATAACATAATATTTGGGATGAACTTGTTGTCCACTTTCCATGCGGTAATGGATTATTTTCGTAAACGGATCTTATTTCAATTATCGGGAAGGGTAGTTTTTAGTTTTATTAATGATCAGAATCCATTCCACCCATTTCCCACTATGGGCAATAGATTCTTGAAAGCTAAGGTGGGGTGCAATTTGAGTTTCTTAGCCAGTTTTATGAGACATGATCGAGATAAATTCCAATTTGACGAGGTATTGATAGTGTCAAATTTTTAGGATGTCTTCCCAGATGAACTACCCGAGTTACTCCCACATAGAGAAATTGAGTTTATGATTGATCTATATCCAGGAATTGAACCCATATCCGTTGCTCCCTATAGGATGGCACCTTTGGAGTTGAAGGAGCTAAGGAAACAGTTGGACCAACTATTGGCTATTGGGTTTATCTGTTTAAGCACTTCACCTTAGGGAGCCCCAGTCCTCTTTGTGAAAAAGCATGATGAAACACTTCGGTTATGCACAGACTACCGAAGGTTGAATCAAGTGACAGTGAAGAATAAATACACATTGCCACAAATTGATGATTTATTCGATCAGCTGAGGGGTTCTAAGTATTACTCCAAGATTGATCTTCGCATAGGGTACCATCAACTGAGGATCAAGGAGGAGGATATTCCTAAGACAATTTTTTGTACTAGGTATGGTCATTTCGAATATACTATAATGCAATTCAAACTGACTAATGCTCCTACAACCTTTATGGATTTGATGCATAGAGTATTCCGGCCGTATATAGATTAATTTGTTATTGTGTTTAGTGATGACATATTAATCTATTCACGGACATAAGGGGAATATGAACACCATCTTTTGGTAGAACTACAGACATTGAGATAGCATAAGTTATATGCTAAGATGAGTAAATGTGAGTTCTAGATAAAGGAAGTAAAATTTTGTGGCCATGTTGTGTCAGCATAGGGTGTAGTTGTAGACCCCGCAAAGATTGAAGTAGTGATGAAATGGGAACCACCGAGGAATGTGACAGAAATATGTAGTTTATTGGGCTTAGCAGGCTACTATCGGAGGTTTGTGAAATGGTTTTCAAAGCTAGCGATGTTGATGACATCACTTACAAAGAAGGGGAAAAGATTCTTGTAGACTCAAGAGTGTGAACAAGCCTTTTGCACTGTGAAGGTTGACAACAGCTCCTGTCCTCATTGTTTTGAGTAGTGGGGCAGGATACGATGTTTACACAGATGCTTCGTTACGAGCCTTAGGATGTATGCTGATGTAGGGAGGTAAGGTAGTTGCTTATGGTTCAAAACAACTAAAGATTCATAAGTAGAACTATCCCACTCATGACTTGTTGCTGTGGTTTTTGCTCTTAAGTTATGGAGGTGTTACCTGTATGGAGAAAAGTTTCAAGTGTTTTCTGATCATAAGAGCCTCAAGTATATATTCACACAAAAATACTTGAATCTTCAGCAAAGAAGGTGGATTGAATATCTAGAAGATTATGATTTCACACTCAACTACCATCCGGAGGAAGGCTAATGTAGTAGCCGATGCACTTAGCAAAAAGTCTTGGGGTGAAATCAATGTTCTTGTTATTAATAGGTGGAAAATGATTGATGCTTTGGAGAATTTTGATCTATTAATGGATAGACAGGAGGATCAACCATGCTTATTTAATCTTTTAATCTTTTAACAAAGGATTATAGAGTTGCAATGATTAGATACAGAGTTGGTAAGTATCCGGGGTAGATTGGAGAGGAATGAGATTGTTGAGAACTGGTTTATACGTATTGATGATTTACAGTTTCGTGGAAGACTATGTGTGCCAAAGAATGACCAAGTAAGGGAAAAAGTGTTGGGTGAGTGCAATCGTTCAAAATTCTCCATACATCTAGGTAGTACTAAGATGTATAGAGACATGAAGTGTCAATATTGGTGGAAAAGATGAAACAAGACATGGCTAAGTATGTTGGAAAGTGCGCAGTGTGTCAATAGGTAAAGATTAAGCATCAAAGACTGGGAGGTTCACTCCAGTCCTTACCAATTCCTGAGTGGAAGTGGGATCATGTTACTATGAATTTTGTGTCGGGATTACCCAAGAACGTCAAGGGTTATAATATGATTTGGGTGGTAGTTGATAAATTGACAAAGATTGCCCACTTTATACCTGTTAAGACCATATATAACTTCGTAAGATTGAGCCAGTTATATATTCGGGAGATAGTGAGGTTACATGGGGTACCGTTGTCAATTTGTGGCTAAATTCTAGTAGAACTTGTAGAAGGCATTGGGAACAGAGTTGCATTTCAATGCATCCTTTCATCCTCAAACAAATAGACAATTTGAGAGGGTAATCCAATTTTTTGAAGAAATGTTGAGGGCATGTGTTCTTGACCTCAAAGGGAGTTGGGGCGAACATCTTCCATTAGTGGAATTTGCATATAACAACAGCTATCAAACAAGTATTGGAATGGCTCCTTATGAGGCATTGTATGGAAGACCATGTAGGTCTCCGACTTATTAGTTAGAAGTTGGAGAGAGTAGCTTGTGTTGGGCCAGAAATGGTTCAGGAGACTACTGAGAAAATTCGACTAATTAGGGAAACACTACGAATGGTTCAAAGTAGATAGAAAACCTATGCAGACAGAAGAAGAAGACTATTGGAATTCCAAGAGGGGGACTATGTGTTCCTTAAGGTGTCACCCAAAAAGGGAGTGTTTAGATTTGGCAAGAGAGAGATATTAGCTTCAAGGTACACCAGACCATTTGAAGTGATCAAAGTTGTGTGCGAAGTAGCGTATCAACTTAGGTTACCAGCCCAGTTGTCAGGGGTACATGACATGTTCCATGTGCCAATGTTAAGAAAATGCAAATTTGATACAACGCATGTCATGGATTTGGAAGAAATTAAAATTCAATATAGAGTAACCTATGATGAACAACGGGTGAAGATTCTTGATACCAAGGAGAAGGTGATTCACAATAAACTAATCCAATTGGTCAAGGATCTGTGGCAACATCATGTAGGTGGAGGAAGCTACTTGGGAACCAGAATTAGAGATGCGAGAGAAGTACCTTCATTTGTTCTCTATATAAGGTAAGTTTCGAGGATGAAACTTTCTTTAAGGGGGTGGATTGTAAATGTGAAGACCCTGCCCCATTACCGGGACCCTGTCTTTCAAGGGCAATCCTCCCATTACCGGGATATACCGCCCTCCACCAAAGGATTTCGGCTAACCTGCAGGACTCGTCCCACAGTAGCCTTTACCTCCGTCCCACATCGGGGAAAGAGTCGTCTCCCCACCCCCATATAAGCCGAAGCACAATATGAGAGCAGTACCCAAATACCACTTGAGGTTAGGGTTTATATACATATATATATGTATGTTTTGACTCTCAACCATATATATTTGTTATGGAATCCTTATTTCTTGATATTCTTGTAAATCATATCATGTTTTGAATGAAGTTATGGTTTGATAGCCCTAAAATCCTTGTTTTTGATCTCAAAACCCTTGTGTTTCAAGAAATAGAGATTTTTCCCTTAATATTCCATTGTTCTTGATTCAAAACTCTAGTGTTTTACTTGGAACAATAAAATTATGTTTTTTTGATGATCTCTTGTGTAGTTTCTTGAGTTGTTATGTTGGAAAAATACATGTGGAATTTGGGGGTCTTGATTTACTTGTGATTTGAGTAATTGGTTGAGTGTTGTATCTCTTGTGTGGATGTTTGGATGAACATGGGTGACCGTTGACGAGGTATAGCAGAATGGGTAGATGCGTGTCTTACCCTGAGTGGATTTGAAAGTTCCTTACCACTCATAGTGGGGTTGGTGCCCTCCGAGGACCAAACTACTATTCGTTCACATGGTATTGAGGTTGAGGATTAGTATACTATTCGTCACAGTCGATGTGTAGGTATACGTCATTCCTAAAGTTGTATATCCTTGCGAAGATTGGGGGGTGTGGGCAAGGATATTCTCAATGTGTGTATTCTTGCGAAATCTTACTTCTTACTTAGGATACAATTAGGGATAATGATACAAAATTGTTGGAAATGATACAAAATGTCGGTAATGGTTTATTGTTTGGAAATTGGTTGTACTTCTTCATTTAATTTACTGTTACCACGTAAATTTGAGATATGATGAATTGTCATTGTTTTATTTCAAAAGTTATATATGATAGTTTGTAAAATGAGATCGACCTATTTTATATGCTTTCAAAACCTTGTTCGAGCTTGGGAGGATTTTCCTATAGAGCTTAGTGCTCATCCCCTCCAAACAATATTTTTCAGACTCCAGTCTAGAGAAAGAGCTTAGATTAGATGGGCAGGTGA
Source organism: Ilex paraguariensis (assembly GCA_963454935.2). Taxonomy (NCBI): domain Eukaryota; kingdom Viridiplantae; phylum Streptophyta; class Magnoliopsida; order Aquifoliales; family Aquifoliaceae; genus Ilex; species Ilex paraguariensis. The sequence goes on from CAUOFW020002632.1 coordinate 28,596, forward strand.
ATTGGGAAGCTCAGATTGATGGGAACTGGATCCCGAGGTGGACATTTAGAACTATTTCTCTTATGTTCTAGATTGGGAGGCAAATTTTGGGACAATGTTAAGGATAATACTTTCTTTATTCAGCTGTAAGATAATAGTTGATTTTTGGGATGTAATCGCCATAGTTTGGCATAATTATTTTGGATGATGTTTTAATTATTATGGATGATGAATGGAAATTCATTTACTTATGGATTTTGTTAGTTGCTCTCACTATATGAATGGTTATAGATACTAATGCCTTCCAGGGTGGGTTTTGGGGCATTACATAAACTGCCTCAAATGACAGCTTTTCCTCATTGGTCAGCTTGGTGACTACTACACTTTGATTGGTTAATTTTCCCATTGGATCAGCCCCTACTTCCCAAAAATTACCATGGTACTTTTCGTTATCTCCACTGGTCATGCCAGGTTTTTTATCAGGGAATGTCGGTTATATATCGATTCCACTTTCATGTCTGATCATCTTGTACCTTAAGAATATCAATTTAAGCATAGAGAGAATATCATTGTTCAAGGAGCTGTGTTTTTAAGTCTAGATTTCTATGTTATGTGTCAAATCAATCATGTGATTAGTTACTTTAACAAACAGTCTTAGCATTCACATTTGTTCCATCATTTATTAACACATAACAAGGTGCTGTTAATTCTACACATGCTTTGAAACTGATAAAAGTGATCAACTGAACCATTCATTTCACAAAATATGATCGTTTAATACAAACTCCACAGATTCAATTCGTCCATAAAAAAAGTGACAAAACACAAAAACTTTAAATATCCACAATAAACCACAAAGAAGAAACAAAATACTCCAAGTATACCCATGAACAAAAATCCCCCTCTCACTGTCCTCTAGCTCCACCAGGCCCACTAGCTCCACCCCTCAGAAGGCGAAGAATCTCATCTTGCTTAGCTGTGATGCTAAGCATGATATTTCTAAGTGAGCACCGGGTGCTGGTGCTGCGTCCCGCCTCATCCGGCTACTCTTGGGCTCTCTCTGTATCTAACTCTCTTTCCTCCTCCTCATCTAGGACATCTTGTACCTCGTCGACATCTCAGGTAGGGGGCTCCTTGTGTCTAGCTGCTGGGCCTCCATTATGGCCCTGGCTCCTTTGGAAGGAAGCCTTGTTTGGTAGGGCCATTGGCCTTTTTATGGTCATCTCCGGTCTCACCCTGATCCCATGGTCTTTGCACATCTCCGTGACCAAGGTGTCGAGGGGAAGTGAGTTTCTTTTCACGTCGCATCCTTTCTTCATCTCTATCAAAATGAGGGAGGGTAGGTCTATACTTTGGCCCTTCGCAAGTTTAAAGCAACCGAGCCATTTCGAGGAGGATTTTGTTCTTTCACTAGATTGGGGCAAGGTCGAAACCATAATCAAATTCAACATTTTATATTTATTGGTCAGCTCCCCTTGACAGAAAAATCTCCACCATGTCCAAGAAAAAGTAGCCACCCTCGTTAGCTATGCTCTGATCGTATCCATAGCCAAGTTCTTCCTTGGGGGGTATGTTGGATTTTGTACTCGAGGCACTTCTTGTCAAAACTCCCGAATGTAGTCGTCATCAACATCAACATGGGCTTCCCTCACATACGTCCTTATTGCCCTGTTGATGATCTCGACGTTGGAGTAAAACTCCAGCACCAAGTCAATTATGGCCGCTCCGCTATTTCGCAAATACAACATCCACCTTCTCCTCTCCATATCCACAACAATACCCAACTCCTCAAAGTCAGCCAATACTACATCTCGCTCATAAACAACGGCTTGATTTCGATAGAAATTTTTGTATGTGTTAGCTTTGAGATCTGTGGGGAATTGGGTCTCGTCATATCTTCATGTAATGGGTCTTCTTTCTCTCTCCTTGATGACCTCCTCCACCATATTGGGCTCTTGGGTTGGTGGATTGCGCCTGGTAGGTAGCTTGACCCTTGGAGGCATGATGTTTCGAGTTTGAGGTTTTTAGGGCTTAGGAGTTTTGATTTCCTTGTGAAAATGAGGATTTTGATGTGGGAATGGTCTTGGGGAAGTTTTTTGAGGGCTGGGTATCAAAAATGCACCCTAGGGTTTGGAGGTTTTTTCAAAATTTTGGGGCTTTTGGAATGTAGAAGATTAACCAGGCTTTTATAGCCCAAAAGTTCATGTTCGAACATCACTGAGATTCAAACGTATGCAGTAAAATTTTAAATAGATTGTTCGAACGTGAATGACATTCGAACGTGGTGAGCTCCTACTACTTTTGAGTTTGGTCAGAGACCAAAGTACTGTAAGCTCATGTTGTTCGAACGTGCTGAGCTCCCAGTACTTTTGTTTCCCTCAAAGGCTGAGTACTATAAGCAACTAACATTCAAATGTCACTTGGCATTCGAAAGTAAGATCAAACAACAAAAGTTTTTCCATACATCAATATAACTACTAATAGAGGACTATAAACATAAGTTTGAACCAAAACTTCATGGTGTCTCAGAGTAAGTCCCTACCTACGCCCAAAAATTCCTTACTCGGCCCATATTCTCATTTTAGTCAAACGTGTTGTACAAAAAGATTTTTTTTTACACTTTACAAAAATTCGGACCCTTGGCTTTCATCCCAACAAAACACAATTTTATATTGAAAATAATCTAATCTGAGTCTCCTTCCGTCTCCATGCAGTTCGCACAACCAGTGACTCTCCCAATTTTCTCTCTCACAAACCGGTTAAGCAAAGTATTATAATAGCATGACATCTCAGGGTAATTCTTACTCAATCAATTAACTATCCAGTCTAATCGATCGAGTGCATGACTGAAAATTGGTTCAGAACATCGATTATATATTTTCTCGTGAAAGACTCTTCCACACTGTTTACAGGCACCAAGTCTTTTGGCACGACGACATTTAGCAAAAGTGCTTCTGCCATAGAGGGGTTTCACTTGTTCTTCTTGGATCTCATTTTTTCTTACCAATATTGCTTTTCTCATGATCACAACATGCACATTAGGTGGAAAAGTGCGTAGAACTCCCAAACTAAACCAAAAAAGTTTGATATCCATGATTTCTAAACATTAAGACTAACTATCTGGTTCTTTAATGTTTTCCAGTGACAAAGACAATTGAAGCTGAGTCGTAGGCATGATCATCAATTTATAGAAAATGCAAGGCAAGGTACAAAATATGATCAAAAATAACAACAGCAACAACACAACAAAAAAATTTATGGGCACAAAATATGAACTGTAGTTCTCATTCCCCAACCTAAACTGAATATTGTCCCCAATGTTTCAAATTTACCAGTATATGAAGCTTAGAGATGAGGTTGAAATGTAGATCTATTCATCTTCCGAATCCTACGAGCACAATACATAACAATTAATCATCTCTCCACAGATTTGGGTTTCGAGTAGGATGGTAAGCCTTGTCCGTGAGTGCGAAGAGAAGTAGAACACCCATAAACAAATACAAAATCAAGATACAAAGCATGAAACATAGGATTGTGTCTGTGGAGTGTGTGGTCATGGGGCTGCTATGGGCTAGGTCATGTTTACATAGGGTTGCAAATAGTGAAGAAGAAGTAGAAAGAAAAATAAGGAAAAATGGAAAAATGATGGATAGGAAAAAGAAGAAAAGAGCATGGGGGCCTTATAAAGGCATTCCTATGGGTCGGGTTTAGTCGAATTCTGCCTAACCTGACCCATTTTTTTGTCGGTAGATGCGAATCTCGAAGGAATATTCTATATCTATTAAAAGAATGGTTTCCACATTTTTAACAAAGTCCTCCAAAAATAGTTTCAACCGTTGATCATTAACAGTAAAGATATTACCGTTCGAGAGGTTTTCCATTTCTATTGCTCCATGTCCAAATACCTTTTTGACAATATAGGATCATGTCCATATTGATCTTAACTTACCAGGAAAGAGGCGGAGTCTTTAATTAAACAACAAGACTTTTTGAGAAGGTTCAAAAAACTTCCGCACAATGTTCTTGTCATGAAAATTTTTATCCCGGATTTTGCAATCTTAACAATCTCATATGCTTCATTTCTCAATTCCTCCAGTTCGTTAATCTGTAGTTTTCTTGAAAGTCTAACCTTGTCCAAGTCAAAGTTCATTGCTTTAATGGCATAGTATGCCTTAGTTTCCAATTCCATAGGTAGGTGACAAGGCTTACCATAAACTAATCGATACGAAGACATGCCCAAAATTATTTTAAAAGCAGTGTGATACGCCCAAAGTGCATCAGTTAGTCTTGATGACCAATCTTTGCGGTCTGGATTTACCATTTTTTTCTAAAATTATTTTGATCTCTCGATTAGCCAATTCAGCCTGTCCACTAGTATGTGAATGATAAGGCGTAGCAATTTTGTGAAAAATCAAGTATTTTTTCATCAAATTCCAGAAAGGGTGATTGCAAAAAATGAGCACCCCAATCAGTTGTGATTGATTTGGCAATTCCAAATCGGGACAAAATGTTTTCTTTTAAAAATTTGATCATACTTGGTGATCATTATTCCGGCATGAAATTGCTTCAACCCATTTGCATACATAGTCTACGGCTACCAAAATGTATAGATAGCCAAATGAAGGGGGAGTGGTCCCATAAAATCGACGTCCCAACAGTCAAAAATGTCAACCACAAGAATGGGGTTTAAGGGCATCATGTTTCTTTTCAAAATTCTTCCAACCTTTGGCATCTATCGCATGCCAAAAAAAATGCATGGACATCTTCGAAAAGGGTGGGCCAATAAAATCCACACTGCAAGATTTTCACAACAGTTTTCCTTCATGAGAAATGGCCACCATATCCTTCAGAATGACAAAATGATATTACCTATCTGCTTTCATGAGTAGGGATGCCACACCTTATGATTTGATCCTTACATTACTAGAATACGTATGGATCCTCCCAAAAGAAGTTGCAAACCTCCCTCAGAAATTTCTTTTTGTCCATCTTTGTAAAGAATGGAGGGAGCATACCCATAGCAAGAAAGTTAGCAATATCAGCATATCATGGTGTCTCCTTGATGGTGAACAGTTGTTCATCATGGAACTTTTCATTGATTGGTACTCCATCCTCCTAAAAGTTATATATTAATTAGGAAAGATGATCTGCCACCATATTCTCAACGCCCTTCTTGTCCTTAATGACTAGATCAAACTCTTGGAGTAAGACTATGTGACACCCCAAAAATTGGGGGTTCTTAATTGAACAAAATTTGGGCAGAGTCTCCTTTGTATGGGGAGCTCTACCCAAAACCCAACCTGTACAATATACATTAACACGACCCATCCAAGGCCTGGTATAAAATAATGACCGCATCGGGTCCATTCATGAGTAAAAATTGACCATACCAGGTCCATTCATCGACACTCATAAAAACATGCAAGGTTATATTAAAACAGTCCATATGAGTTCAATTATAACTCTCTTACAAAAAAATTACATGCCAAAACTAGTTTGCTCCAAAAGGTTTACAAAAGGAGTTATAAAAGCCACAACCAATATCTATTCAAACAAGAACATGTAGTTCAATGTGAAAATTCTGCCATGTGATGTCATGATATGAGATGATACTCACTCATGCATCTTAACCCGAGTCCTCACGGACTCCCACAACACAATGCAAATGTTTAAAATAGTTGTCATTGATGAAATACATCCAATGATCGTTTTTGAAATACAAGTTATTGTGTTTATAAAACCAATTCATTGTCGGATGTTTCCCATCGAATGAATAGTTTATGAAACAAGTACACTTTTATGGAATTTTCACCTCAAGGGAGTGTATGAACTAGGTGTTTTTATAAACAAAATCATGTGTCTTTGTTAGGTAGCAGAGTTTTGGAATCGTACCACAGGTTCCGTAAACCAATACACTTTTCCAAAATTTCACCTCAGGAGAGTGTATGAACCAAGTAGCCGGGTCTTGCACCCAAGGGAGAGTCTAGCCCTTCTTGTTATACTCGACACAAGTTTTTTATGTACGAAACCGTGCGACTCAGTAGGATATTTAACCCCACTTTTTCGAGCCCACCTATCAAACATCAAGTATGGTGATTGATCCAACCATAGACACACACACCCATACTCATGGCCATGGATGCATTTTTCCCATGCAAATGCAATGTGATGCAACATTGCTCAATCAATGTCATGCTCAATGTAATGGATGCCAATGAGCCAAATTTAAATCACACATTTCATCATGTATCATGGACAATTATATCATACACATATAACCTCCAAAAAATCATCACAAATGTCAATATATTAATACACATATATCAACATTTTATCTAACAACAACAACCAAGCATGTCATTACATAATCAAGCAATAACACCCTTAATTCTAAAGGCATAATACAAACATATAACACGCCCACAAAATAGCCCACATAACAGCTCCTAAAGAAGTCATATAACGGCCCCAAAATAGGCCACAAAATAGCCCCAAAATAGGCCACAAAATAGCCCCTAAACAGGCCCAAGACAAGCCACATAGCAGCCCCAAAACAGGCCACAAAATAGCCCCTAAATAGGCCACATAGCAGCCCCAAAATAGGCCACCAAAAAAGCCTCTAAATAGGCGACATAGCAGCCCCATAACAGGTCACAAAATAGCCCTCAGACAGGCCACAAAACAGCCCATAAACAAGCCATAAAACAACCCATAAACATGCCATAAAATTGCCCTGGGACATGGTATAAAACAGCCCCTAGACAAGCCATAAAACAGTCCACAATTTCAACCTAAAACAGTCACAATTTCAGCCCCTTAAATCAGCCCAAAAGGCAGAAATAAAACCAAAGTAGGAAGAACCCTACCTCTTGTAGCGTGTAGGAAGTAGTAGAACTTCCAAAAACACCAACCAAAGCCCAAGAACCTTTGATTTCTTCAAAGTCCCCTCTTTGATCTTTGGTGAAATTCACTTTTCTTGGTATGGTTGCATAGCCCTCGTTGCGTAGATGACGTTTAATTCTTGGCCCGACGAATTCCGACCGACGAAACTCCGTGAATCCGAGAAAGAAGATTGAATTTTCTCTTTTTCTTTCTCTCCTTCAACTGCAAAGCTGCCCACTGGTTTTCAGCAGACAAAGATCTGGAAAAATCAGATTTTAAACCCCTATTTATAATTTTAAAGACTTGGCCCGAGTCGCGCCACGTGCCCCCACTTGTCCAGGTCCGTTTTTGCCCCGAAACAATTCATCACATCCCGGTTTAAGTTCAAATTAATTTTATTTGAACTTTAATCCAATGTTAAGGAAAATTTATAAATTTTATTTTTGGAGACCTTTGAAAGGTCATTTGTCACCCAATTGTCTCGTAAAACGTGTAAAATTTGACTATCTCATAATTCAACGAAAATTGACAGGGTAGCTCAATTTTGCGATATAAATCCAATGGTGAGGTGCTTTGTGTCATTTGAGCTCTAGAAAAATATGAATTTTAAACCCACATTATAGTGGTAAATGACCATTTTGCCCTTTTTTTTTTCGAAAAAGTTCAAATTTACCCCAGTTTTACATTCTTCCCCCCTTAAAAGAATTTCGTCTCGAAATTTACACATGCACATTTAACCACATGCATATGCAACAGTCATATAACACTAAATGACTAGAATGATGTACCTCTATCCTAGAATAAGAAAGAATAACTGGTACGAATAGTGTCCTCTTGCTCCCATGTTGCCTGCTCTACTCCTCGGTGCTGTCACAACACCTTCACTAGCCTCACAGTCTTGCCTCGCAAAACTTGATCTTGGCTATCCATGATACGCACTGGTCCCTCCTCGAAGGTATTATCCGCATTAACAATCAACTCACCCCAACCCACCACATGTGTTCGATTTGGAGTATACTTCAGGAGCATAGAGACATGGAACACTGCGTGAACACTCGATTGATTTGGCGGTAATGCCAACTGGTAAGCAACTGTACCCACCCTCTCAAATATCTGAAAGGGCACGATATACCTCGGTGACATCTTTCCCCACTTGTGGAATCTGACCACTCCTCTTTTAGGAATCACCTTCAAGAAGGCATGATCTCCCACCTCTAACTCTAGAGGTCGTTGTCGTTTGTCAGCGTAGCTTTTCTGCCGGCTCTGAGCCATAGAAAGACGCTTCCGTACTAAGTCCACCTTCTCAGAGGTGTCCCTAACCAAATTTGAACCCTTAGAAGGTCTCTCTCCTACCGCCGTCCAACAAACTGGAGATCGACAAGACCTCCTATATAGTGCCTCATATGGTGCCATCTTTATGCTCGCATGATAATTGTTATTGTAGGCGAACTCCACCAAGGGTAAGTGATCTTCCCAGTTACCCCTAAGATCAAGGACGCATGCCCACAGCATGTCCTCTAACATCTGGATAGTCCTCTCTGATCCTTGGCAATCCCTGGCAAGGGATATCTATTCTTGATAGTAACCCTATTCAATTGCCGATAGTATATGCATAGTCGAAGGGTTTTGTCCTTCTTCTTGGCAAACAACATCGGAGCACCCCAAGATAAAGTGCTCGGTCTAATGAAGTCATTGTCAAATAATTTTTGCAACTGGACCTTAAGTTCCTATAACTCGACTGGTGCCATCCTATGTGGAGTTATAGAAATAGGTGACGTACCGGGATGCAACTCAATGTTGAAGTCTTCATCCCTATATGGAGGTAATCCTGGTAGTTCGTCTAAAAAAACATCCTCGTACTCACATACAACCCGAGGTAGACCCAACTCCTATCTCGCCTCGTCCTCCAGGGTAAGGCTTGCAAGCCAACCCATCAACTGTCCGTGCCAACGAGAGTCATACACTACTTGGGGTAAAACACCATATGTTTTCCCCTTGAAACTTGAAACAAACCCCCTCCGAAGTAAAGTAGTGACCCTCTTACGATCACAATCAATAACAACACAGTGTGCTGTCAACAGTCCATACCAAGGATAACATCAAACTTTGACATGTCCATGACCCTAAGGTCCACGGTGAGTAGAATTCCTGAGATCTCTAGCTCACAACCCCAACATATCTGATCAACTCTCACCCTAGCTCCTAGGGGAGAACTCACATGCAATGGCTCTTCCAAGGTCTTAACCTCTAAGCCTAAGTCTTTCACACAAGATGCAGTAATAAATGAATATGATGCACCATAATGAAATAACACTCTAGCCCATAAGCGAGAGAGTAGAAATGGACCCTGTATCCCCGACTGATCTGCTAGCTCAATCTATGGCATCATGGCGTAGACACGCCCCTGGTTCCCTAAACTACCAGCTTGTGAGCCCTGTTCTCGGGCTCGACCCATGTCCAGACCCATCTGGCCTGCTTGCGGAGTCCCCGCCCGTGGAGTAGTAGAGGCCTGTGTAGCTCCCTAGAACTAATATTGGCTCCCCTTGGCCATGGTAGGGTAATGAGGAGTATAATATGTCTGTGGCTGCCCCACCAAAGTCTGGGACTGAGATGACCAATAACTTTGTGATCCCTGCCTCTGGGGACAATCCCGCTTCATATGACCCCGTTGATGACAATGGTAGCAAGTCCTTTGGCCTGCCTGGTAAGAAGGTATTTGATTTCTCCCGCTTTGGGATGATTGACCCTAACCTTGGCCTTGATAACTACCGTCTTGCCCTTATTGTCCCCGAGAAGTAAAAGACCTTTGTCTCTTCCCTGAGCTAGAAGAAGAGGATTGACCCTCTTTCTTCTTATCTTTCACACCCGCCTCCAGGATGTTCTGCGCATTCTCTACCTCTCTCGCAATAGCCATATCAGTCGCAACCATCGAGTCCAAGTCTTACAGAAGAAGACCCACAATTTTGCCTCGGATGGACAACTTCAAGCCATCCTCGAACTTCCTTACCTTGGCCATGTCTGTGGCCACATAATCGTCGGCAAAACGTGCTAATTCCGTGAACTTAGCCATGTATTCCATCACTGACATCGTTCCTTATCTCAAGTCTAAAAGCTCTCGGGACTTTGCATGTTTAGCAGCCGTTGGGAAGTATTTTCCCATGAAGATTTCCTTGAGCTCCGCCCATGTCATTGCCCCTAAGTCCTTGGAGTCTTTCACCCAATCCCACCACACTTGGGATTCTCCCTCTAGCTGGAATGTAGCTAGGGTTACCTTCGTGGCATCAGAGGTGATCTCCATAGCCCTTAAGATCTTGTAAACTTGCCAGAACCAATGGTCGGTTACCATAAGATCCGCCCCTCCCATGAAGATCGGAGCCTGATGTGCCTTGAACTTTTAGAGGTGACTTGAGCCTCACTTGACTCCCACTTGCACTAGCCTATGCAATGGTAGTAGCTGTAGCACTAGCTTGTGCAGTGGTAACCGCAGCCGCACCAATAGCCTCCATAAAGGCTTGTTGGTCAAAGGCCGGTGGTGGTGGTTGGTTGTTCCTTCCACCCCGACATCCCCTTCCTCTAATTGTCATCTATACACACATAAGATAGCAATAGACCAATAACTTAGTATCCCAAAATTAGGGGTCAAAATTTAAAATCGTAGAATATAGTAGATGCCCAAATAGTAGCTTACATATCCTTTTCCTTCCCGACCCTAAGGTTATAATTTCTAACCGTAGTGTCTCATTCTTATATACATTTAATCATGCATATAATCCCACACCACATAGCACATAACATGTAGCACTTAAAACACATGACATGAAATGCACAATGAATGCAACAGTCTAGACCAGTGCCCATAAAGCCCTAGGTAAATTGTATACCTAAACTCTGATACCAAATTGCAACACCCCAAAAACCAGGTGTCCTTAATTTAACAAAATTTGGGCAGAGTATCCTTTGTACAGGGAGCTCTACCCAAAATCCAAACTATACAATATACATTAATATGACCCATCTAAGGCTCGATATAACACAATGACCGCACCAGGTCCATTCATGAGTAAATATTGACCACAGCGGGTCCATTCATCCATACTTATATAAAAACATGCAAAGTTATATTAAAACAGTCCATATGAGTTCAATTACAACTCTCTTAAAAAAAATTACTTGCCAAAACTAGTTTGCTCCAAAAGTTTTACAAAAAGAGATATAAAAGCCACAAGTAGGCTTTCTTCACCGTTGAGGCCCCGACTGAGAGTCGTCCACCGGTGTATATCCCGCACCTGAAATGTTTTCCCGTATAGGGTGAGCCACGCTCAGTAGAGTAATTTTTTATAGAGACTACTCCCACCTAAGTGCATATGAAAATGTGCACATCCAACAATCCACAACCAATATCTATTCCAACAAGAACATGTAGTTCAATGTGAAAATTCTATCATGTCATGTCATGATATGAGATGATACTCACTCAGGCACTTTAACCCAAGTCCTCACCGACTCCCACAATACAATGCAATGCAAATCTATAAAATATTTGTCATTGATGAAATACATCCAATGATCGTTTTGGAAATACAAGTCATTGTATTTATAAAACCAATTCATTGTTGGATGTTTCCCATCGAATTAATACTTTATAAAACATGTACACTTTTATGGAATTTCACCTCAGGGAAGTGTATAAACCAAATATTTTTATAAACAAAATCATGTGTCTTTGTTAGGTAACGGAGTTTTGGAACCGCACCGCAGGTTCTGCAAACCAATACACTTTTTCAGAATTTCACCTCAGAGGAGTGTATGAACAAAGTAGTCGGGTCATGCACCCGAGGGAGAGTCTAGCCCTTCTTGCTATATCCAACACAAGTTTTCCATGAATGCAACTGTGCGACTCAATAGGATATCCAACCCCACTTTCCCGAGCCCATCCATCAAACACCAAGTATGGTGATTGATCCAACCATGCACTCACACACCCATACTCATGGCCATGGATGCATTTCCCCCGTGAAAATGCAATGTGATGCACCATTACTCAATCAATGTTATGCTCAATGTAAAGCATGCCAATGAGCCAAATTTAAATCACACATTTCATCATGTATCATGGACAATTATATCATATGCATATAACTTCCAAAAACTCATCACAATGTCAATATATTAATACACATATATCAACATTTTATCTAACAACAACAACCAAGCATGTCATTAGATAATCAAGCAATAACACCCTTAATTCTCAAGGCATAATATAAACATATAACACGCTCACAAAATAGCCCACATAACAACCCATAAATATGCGACATAACGGCCCCAAAACAGGCCACAAAAAAGCCCCTAAACAGGCCCAAGACAGGCCACATAGCAACCCCAAAACAGGCCATAAAATAGCCCTTAAATAGGCCACATAGTAGCCCAAAAATAGGCCACCAAAATAACCTCTAAATAGGCCACATAGCAGCCCCAAAGTAGGCCACAAAATAGCCCATAAACAAGCCATAAAACAGCTCATAAACAAGCCATAAAATAGCCCTTAAACAAGGTATACAACAGCCCCTAGACAAGCCATAAAATAGTCCACAATTTCAATCCAAAACAATCACAATTTCAGCCCCTTAAATTAGCCGAAAAGGAAGAAATAAAACTAAAGTATGAAGAACCCTATCTCTTGCAGCGTGTAGGAAGTAGTAGAACTTCTAAGAACACCAACCAAAGCCCAAGAACCTTTGATTTCTCCAAAGTCCCCTCTTGGATTTTTGGTGAAATTCACTTTTCTTGGTATGGTTGTGTGGCCCTCGTCGCGTAGATGAAGTTTAATTCTTGGTCCGACGAATTTCGACTGACGAAACTCCGTGAATTCGAGAAAGAAGATTGAATTTTCTCTTTTTCTTTCTCTCCTTCATCTCCAACTTTGCCCACTAGTTTTCAGTAGACAAAGATCTAAAAAAATCAGATTTTAAATCCCTATTTATAATTTTAAAAACTTGGCTCGAGTTGCGCCACGTGTCCCCCACCTCAAAATGATTCATTATATCCCGGTTTAAATTCAAATTAATTTTATTTGAAATTTAATCCAATTCTGAGGAAATTTTATAAATTTTATTTTTAGGGACCTTTGAAAGGTCATTCGTCACCCAATTGTCTCGTAAAACGTATAAAATTCAACAATCTCATAATTCAACGAAAATTGATAGGATAACTCGATTTCGCGATACGAATCCAACGGTGAGGTCCGTTACATCATCCGAGCTCTAGAAAAATATGGATTTTAAACCCGTATTATAATGGCAAATTACCATTTTACCCTTTTTTCGAAAAAGTTTAAATTTACCCAGGTTTTACAGACTATCCATCTTATGAGCCTTGGCTTGGCATCATTCTTTGTGAGCAAAAATTTCAGTGCTGCATGGTTAGTAAATATAACAACAGAAGAACCAACGAGATAAGAACAAAATTTCTCCAAAGCGAAAACTACAACAAGGAATTCTTTTTAAGTGGTGGAGTAATTCATTTGAGATTCATTCAAAGTCTTGCTTACATAGTAAATCACATGTGATTTCTTATCTTTACATTGCCCCAACACAGCACCTACATCATAATCACTAACATCGCATATTAGTTCAAAGGGTAGGGTCCAGTGGGGGGTTGCATGATTGGGGCAGAAATTAACATGCCTTTAAGCTTGTCAAAAGCTTTATGACATGTTTCACTCCACACAAAATTTATGTCCTGACTTAGGAGATGACACATGGGTTTAGCTATGGTACTTAAATCCTTTATGAATCTCATGTAAAACCCTACATGTCCCATAAATGATCGTACATCCATTACAATATTTAGAGTAGGTAGATTTCCAATTAGATCTATTTTTGCCTTGTCTACTTCCATGCCTTCAGACAACACAATGTGACCTAATATAATGCATTGTGCTACCATGACATGACATTTCTCCCAATTAAGTATTAGATTGGCTTCCTGACATCTTACCAATACCTTCTCTCGCTTTACCAGAAATAAATCAAATGAGTCACCATAGATAGAGAAGTCATCCATGAACACCTCCAAATATTTCTCGACCATGTCACTGAACAATCTCAGCATGCATCTTTGGAATGTTGCAGGAGCGTTAAAAAGCTCAAATGGCATCCTTTTGAATACAAAGGTGCCAAAAGGACATTTGAATGTGGTTTTGTCCTGGTCATCTAGTGCTATCTCAATTTGATTGTACCCGGAATACCCATCTAGGAAACAATAGAATTCGTGCCCTGCGATTCTATCTAGAACCTGGTCCAGAAAGGGAAGAGGGAAATGGTCTCTTATAGTTACCAAATTGAGCTTTCAATTACTAGACCTGCACCTACTGCCAAACCTACGATAGGTTGAGCCCACTGGAGTGGAACCTACCGATAGGTTTCCATCGACCTACCAATTGGTTTTACTAAAAAGTGCCAGATTCTACATGTCAAGCTCTACAACCTTGGGGGTCCCACCAGACATTCTCCTACCTGCCCCTGACACTCCCAACACATTGGACATCTTTCATACACATTTTCTTGGACTTGTGGATGTTTGATCATAAATAAGGAGAGAGGAGAGAGAAGATGATGGGTGTGCCAGCAAAGCCTACACTTGCCTGCACCAACCCATGCGTTGCAACCCCTATGGATGGAGATCACATAACAAGGCTAGGGCATCACTCCATGGACATTTTTGGGAGGAGAATACACCATTATGGATGATGCAAGATACATTATAATATGGAGAGAGATAGTATAGGAAGAAGATGAATAGTGTTAGAGAGAGAAGTTGAGATTTTTGCATTTTCTTCCACCAATTTGCTTGTAATTTTATGTAAGACTTTTCTAAGCTTTCTTTGAAGTCTTTAATGCCATTGATTGCAAGTAGCTTTCAAGTATAATCGTCCATTCATGCTTTCACCATTAATGCATTCAAGTTCTTCAATTTCTTAGTTTAAAATTGGGTATTCAATGCACTATCTTTTAGTTTATGTTTTCTTGCATTAACTTAGCTAAAAACTTTAATTCTTAACAATGTCTTCTCATTACATTGTTGTATTTACCTTAAGCATGAGTAGCTAAGCTTTTTAGTTGGCTAATCCAAGGGAGATCTCCACTTGGGTATGCCATTACAACTCCTTTTCTTTCTTCCTCTCAGAGTACGATGGCTCGATTTGACTGGGTTGAGGGTGGATGAGATTGTGAGTCTTTGATATTCCGTAGACTTCCCATGGGTTATGCTTGGATCCTCACTTCCATCTCGTCCCTAATTTTTAATGAATCAATCGTACATCTATGCTCTATTGGAGGAAGGATTCGAGTTGTCTTGGCATTCCCATTAGAGTGAACCCTACGGATTTGCCAACCCTTATTTCCCATTTCAATTTTTATCTCAACCACAAACCAAACTTCAACCAACAAAACATTTTACACTTTTCATTTCTCACCAAAATCACCTTCTACACAATTCACCTTCCCTCCCTGAGGAGATGACCTTGGAATACAATTTGAAGTAAAACACGACACAAAAGTCTTCTTCTACTTGGGAAGAATTTTTGTTCACATACACACACACATGCATTTCATTTATCCAACACCATTTCGTTGCCCTTTCTTTTGACATCATTCCACGGGAGAGTGACACTCCCACTTCACACACACACCATACATACATTGAGGGATGATGTTTGGAAGTTAGGATATGACAACAGAAAACATCAAACAATCATGGTCAAAAATGGGAACAACCAAGGTACTGATTCAAAAAATGGGGAAAGCAGTGGGCTAAACCTTCCGGAAGATCGATGCGAACCTTCCAAAAGGTTTTCTTCCAAATGCATTTTTTCTTGATTTCTTCACCTTCAAAGCCTCCCGGTCCTCATGTAATGTTTCCATCTCTTCACCACTCATGCACACTTAGTTGCAGGGTTCCAAAATCCATCATTTACGCTATAATTATCCGCAACATCAAAATTTCCACATTATTCACAACTTAGACTAACTCTAAGTAATTAAATACAAAGTTAAGTTAAAATGCATGTAATGACGCCGTTAAATATGCAATATTACACGCTCATCACACCCTCCAACTTAAGTTTTCCTAGTCCCTAGCAAACTAAATGTAAAAATTAGGCAAACAAAAATAAACCTATTCCAATTCCACTATTGCATTTAACATATGCAACAAGTCTTTCAACCCCTAGGTGATCCCTAGTGGACGATTTTTGTCTCATGAAGGTTTCTAGTGATGGTACCTATAAACTTATTTTCCTCGTATCCAAAATTTGAAACATATACGCTTACCCTAACAAGCACTGGGATGTCAACCATAGTTTTGTCCAATGCACTAGAACTAATCATACATGAATCACATCATAGCCTTAAATGCTATTCTAGAGTATCCACATACACATTCGTTTTCAAACCCATGTGTGTGTGTGAAATGAAGATGTAATTTAAGCATTTACTCATTGAAATCCACATTCACTTAGCTATCAAAATTAAGCTTCGATGCAAAACTCATGAAGGGTTTCTCTTGACGATGAACCACACCATGATTATCCTGGGATGTTCTCCATGTGTATATGTGAGATAGAATTTTGTTCACAAAATGAAGTATGCTCACATATAATCCAAAAATGGAGTACAAGTATAAAAATGAAACAACCTTGGTATAATCTCATGAAAGGAGTGTTAGGGCACAAGATAGCTAAATCAACCTTTCTTTTTCTTTAAAAGTATGTTTTCCCCATGCTTACTCTATATCATTTAGGACCTTCAAGTGTTGTAATGAGGCCTTGGGGTGATATTGAGGCAAATGAAACAAAAGAAAGAGGACAACAAAGAGGGTTATTCTGAGGCATGACCTTTATTTTCAACAATTTCCCCTTTTTGAGAAATTTTTAGCATTTCACTTTCACCTCACTCTTTGTTTCTTTTTCCTTAACATTTTCCTTTTATTTTTCTCTTTCTTTTTATTCTTCCACCCCTTTTTTCTCCTTTTTCTTGGATTTTTCATTCTTTTTCATACAACATTTTGAAATCAACATCATTCATCCCTTTGTTGGGTTTCACATCACCATTCCTTCTCTTATATGATCAATCATAATCAGTTCTCGGAACAACCAAGGTGTGGTAAATTTTTATCTTTTTACACTGGCTTGGTCTTTTGTGTGGCATGGGGGGAGCATTTTGTATTTTAAGACAAATTTAATCAACTACCCAAATGAACTCTAACCAAAACAAGCACAATGAGATTATTGAACAAATTTGAAATTTGAAGAATTTTTCCTTGAGTAAATGTAAGTTCCCTCCAACAAGGATTGACACTAAAGTTCTCGTGGGTACTTATTTCATATCCACTATGCATGTCAAGCTCTAAAATGTGGATTCCAATCCATAAATTGCCGAAATTACAAATTCAATGAGCACTTATGGGTGAGTTCAAAAGCAAATACATATGTGATACTTAAGTAGAGGATGAACTTTTATGGTGTATTCATGTGTTAAAAGTTCAAATATGAAGATCAAGCAATCATAAATCCCATAACAATTAGGGTAAGGGAATATGGTTAACATCAGATATTTTCCATAAAAAATGT
>CAUOFW020002633.1:0-46085 GCA_963454935.2 Ilex paraguariensis
GAAGAAAATCACTTTTACATGTCCTTTTGGTACCTTTGCTTATAAAAGATGCCATTTAAATTGTATAATGTTCCAACCCCTTTTGGCAGTGTATATTAAGTATTTTTAGTGATATGATGGAGCGATTTTTGAAAATTTTTATGGATGATTTTTTTCTATATATGGTGATTCATTTGAATTGTGTTTAGAAAACCTTTAGAAATTCCTTACTCAGTGTGAGGAAACAAACCTTATTTGAATTGAAAAAAATTTATTTCATGGTCACACAAGGCATTGTTCTAGGACTTGTTGTTTCTGAAAAGGAACTTGATTCGTACTTATTTCGTGATCTGATTTACATTATACACCCAAGTATAAGTAGTCGAATTGTAGTTTTCTCAGTTTAAGTATAAGATCGATCCCACGAAGAGTTTTAATAATTAGAATTTAAATTAAGACCAGTGAAGTTATTGTTAAAGTAGTGTATTATGAGATAGCTTGTGATGTGAGCTTAGATTGATAACTTGTCTAAGTAAATGAAATGCGTAAGTAGATTGTCAAAAGACAATAATATGAAAAGTACCCTTCAACTTAAGGATCTCATATGCTTTATATTGGTTAAGTACTGGAAATGCCACATTACAACAATTAACTTTTGAGTCACTGAAGGTCAACTGGTGCTATTATTGACAATTGACTAATCCAAGTAAACCTGAAGGTCAAACCACTCATGAGGATAACTTGAATTACTTAATTGGATTTATTATAGTATGCATCAGTTAAACAATCGTAATAATCCAGAAGGTCAAGCCATTCAGGAGGATCATTTAGGTTATTCATCTGACAATTGTACCGTGCAACAGTAGAACATCCTCAGTGCACCTAGAGGTCAAGCCATTCCATTGGAACACCGTAGATATTCAACCAGCAGGTTAATGATTCACTGATGACATAATTTCGGGCTACATAGTAACACCCAATTATGTACATCATTGTATCATGCATGAAGTTCATAATAATGGATAGTATAGACTATTAAATATCGCTTGGTGTTCATAACCGTGAGCATATTATAAATATATATATATATATAGCATAATAAAAACATCAGCATTTCCATAATTTACAAGTATTATACATAAGTTCACCCCACTGAAGGGTATAAGTAAACTACTCACACTCTATTACTATTAACAAGCAAGAAGTGCGGGTAATTTTCATTACAATACTAAATAAAATACAAACACTAACACTTCTTAAGCAAGGAACAACTGAAATACAACCACACTTAGTATTAGTTAAGACATAAAGGTGGCGGCAATTGAATTCTCCAAGAAGAAAGACATAACAGAAATGTAGAAATAATAGAGTTTCGGCTGGAGAATAGGACAGACCAGGGTTTTGAATTTCTCTATAGCTTTCTTTCCGTTTCTCTTCCTGAATTCTCTTTGGAGTTCTCATGATCTCCCTCTAATTCCACCCCCCTAGATGCAAAAGATGACAACTCATATATATATAGAAAGGTGAAGTAGTAGGTGGAGGATAACATTGAACTGCTTAGACTCACCGTCCGGATGCCAACACCACCGCCTGAACAGTCCTTGTTTGCTGGTGGAGCTTCCATGATGTTCTTGCATGCTCTTATTGTTGAATTACACTTGCCTCCTTAGTTGTTTTAAGCTTTGGTAGATTGTTCCTCTTGATTTTCGGCAATCCCGCACAAAAAATCCTGAAATTTTAAATAGTACACATATAAACCCTAGTTTACACACAAACCCTAATTTACAGTTTTTTACTGTTTTATCTTACAAAGTTAACTTATTTAACTATTTAATTCATATATTAATTAGGGTTAATCACACTCCCCAACTTAAACTTTACTAGTCCCTAGTAAATAATAAAAACTATTAACAAAATGAAAATAGAATAAAAACAGAGGTAAAATCATTTTTGTAGATTTTTTCACAATTACATTTAGCATATGCAACAAGCCTTTGAATCCCTAGGTGATCCCTAGTGGACGAGTTTTGTCTCATGAAGGTTTTTTGTAAAGCTACCTATAAACTTCAGTAATTAGGAGTTCATAATTCATATTTCTCATAAATAAAATTAAATCGATATTCCTTATGTATTGCTAGAATACTTCCTTTTCTGATCACTATGAGAGTAACACACGTTAGTTGTAACATTACCCTTATATTTTTATAAAAACTTGTGCGTGTGTGTGCAATGATTTCTTTATTTTCAAAAATCACTTAAGAAATTTTACCATCTTTCCTGGTAGTCTTGATGTCAATCCTTCCCTAGAATATACTCAGCAAAGAATACACATATGTTATAGTGGTTGTTCTCCCAAAACTACATGTGATTGGAATATTTTTAACAAAGGAAATAGATTAACATGTAGTTAATCAAAAGAGTAGTTAAATTTAATTGAAATTTGACATAATTTCATGAAAGAACATTAACACTATATTAAACATATTTTCATCATTCTCCCTTTTTGAATTGATAGGATTAATACAAATGTATGATTTCTGGAATCAAAAAGGACTTTATTAGAGTTGTAATGTGGTCAATGGTTTAGTTTTTAAGAAACAACGTCAATGGGATTCAAAAGTTATCCTTTTTTAGTATTGTGGCACACCTCGTTCTATCCTTCCAAGACTTTTTATATTCTTTCATTTCATTTTTTCACTTTCTTGGCTATTTTATTTCTTTTTCTTTTGAAATTTCTTTCACATATTTTCTTTTCTTTCAACAGTAATCATTCTTTTTGCCTTTCCTTGTCCTTTTCTATCTTTTCTTCTTCTTTTTCTTCTTCTTCTTCTGCTTTTCTGTATTCTGCTGATTTAGAAGAGGGTGTAAGAAAACTAGATAGCAAAGGAAGGTTTAATATATTTTTATATGGGTCAGGTATTTTTTGGGTTTTATGAAAAGAATTTATATTTTGTTAGGCTCAAGCACGGCTGACTAAAGATATAATTTTGTAAAAGAAATGGTTAAGGCTCAAGATTAAAGAAAAATGGCCTAAGATCATTTTCGAGAAATCATATATTTGTACAATCTTTAAATAAAAATTTATAGGAAAATACTAATAATATAAATCAATAAGTACTAATCAAAACAAAGATAATGAGATTATTCAAAGAAAATTTACCGCTGAATCGAAGATTCTTATTTGAGTAGATGTAAAATATCTCTCCAAGAAAGATTGGTTCAAATTCTGCAATTGGTCTTACATCTCCACTATATGTGCAAAGAGTATAATATTTTATAAGGTTTCTAAAATAGATAAATCTATTTGTGCTTGTAAAAGTAAGTTTAAACAAAAATATTAAGATAATATATAAATAAAATATAAAAATCCCGTGTGATCAAGTTAAGACTATTCTTGCAAAGCATAGGAACACTAACTTAATTTAACTGTGAGTTATATGAAATAATTTTCCTAACTTAAAAACATAAGTTTCATATTAACTAACAAAAACAAACTTACGAAGATCAATTGTGTGTCTCATCCCAAAGGCATATAAAAAGTAGGCATGCTCAGTATAAATTTGATTTTTCTGGGCTCGAGATAAAAACTGTTCACTGTGATCAAATTCAGAATTCATTATGTTAAATCTCCTTGCTTATGTATTTTTTGGCCTTCCCCAAACAAAATCTGGATTGCCAATCAATTTTATCCCTACAGTAGTTAATTCGGGCAGTTCATTGTAAGGATATTGCGGGTTGGGTGGTCTTTGCATGGCCTAAAACAATTCGGCTCTATAGTAGCCGGTGTAACTTGAAAATTATACCCCGAATAAATAAACACAATTGTCTTTCTCCAATTATTTCTGCATTACTATAAAACTCACGAACCAAGCAGTCATCAGCAAGAGCAACAAATCTAACATAATCAAGCCATCCACATGTAGCAAGAATTTGTCTAACTCCTATATTTTCAAAATCTTCATAAATTACTTGCCTTTCAGGAATGATAGTTTTTGTAACGCCCCAAAACCCACCTTGGACGGCATTACAATCTAAAAGTTATTCACATCATAAGAGCAACTAAGTAAATTCATCATTAAAGAACATTTCATTTGTCAAATATAACATTTACAATATCATCTCAAAAGAATAGGCCAACTATGACCATTACATCTCAAAAGAATCAACTATTTTCTCGCAACGGAATAAACAAAAAAAATACATCTATTAATGCACCCAAACTATATCCCCTAATCTAAAACATGGAGAGATCAACTATAAACATTCCCCTCGGGATCCTCGCTTTCCTCCACTTGGGCTTCCCAAGCTGCCTGATCGTCAATTTTGAGCTCTTCCTCTAAACCACATTTTGAAAAATATATAGTTGTAGGGGGTGAGTACTAAGCTCCATAGTAACATTCTCCCCAAACTCGAACAAGGTTTAGAAAACATGTAAAATAGTTCGGTCTCATTTTGCAAATATCATATATCAATTTTTGAAATAAAAACCGGGACATTTCAAGGATCTCAAGTTTATGCAATAACAACAATTTAAATGAACAGTAAAAATAAATTTCCCAACAATAAACCATTTCCAACCATAAACCATTTCCAACAAGTCCTTGTAAACTCCCATACGTCCACAACCTCACGTAGGAAACCAATTTCACACAATAACAATAATTGTTCAATAGTGTCATCTCATAACCTCATGTATGTTGGTTGCTTCCCATGAATCTATACAACGACTCTACCTCATTCACCCTACCATAACCACACAAACCACTCTAGGAAGGGCGTATACCATCTCCCACAACATTGACGAGTCCTTCCCAGGAAAGGTATACCATCCCTCAGCCTCAAACTTACGTGAACAATAGTGGTTGCTCTCGCAAACAACAAGCCACTATAAGTGTTAGGAAACCATCTCACCCCCACTGGCAT
This sequence comes from Ilex paraguariensis, assembly GCA_963454935.2. Taxonomy (NCBI): domain Eukaryota; kingdom Viridiplantae; phylum Streptophyta; class Magnoliopsida; order Aquifoliales; family Aquifoliaceae; genus Ilex; species Ilex paraguariensis. The sequence goes on from CAUOFW020002633.1 coordinate 4,903, forward strand.
AGACTAACCTTTAACACTCTACGGCAGTGCTCGAATGCAATTCAAGTACATCATAACAACCACACAAGAGATGTAATTCCAACCAAATTCTCAAACCATAAGTAAATCATAAATTTTCAAATTTCACAATTTGTAATACAAGAGAACAATTTAGGAAAATAAAGCAAGAGATCATCACAACATCATTTTATTATTCAACAAAAAGCATTAGGGTTTCAAAATCAAGAACAAAGGAAGAATCAAGTGAAAAATCCATCTCTCTTGAAAACTAGGGTTTTAAATCAAGAAAAAGAGATTTCATGGTATTCAACCCTAACTTTGTTTAAACATGGTAATGATTGCAAAAATCTCTAGGAATCATGATTTCATAACATATACATATGATTTAAAGTCAAAATAATACATATAGATAAGCCCTAGCGTCAATGTAAGAGCATAGGAAGAAACTCCTACCATGGTGTTCTTGAAAAAATTAGGATTTTGATCTTCTTAGAGTGGAAATCCCCTTTGATCTTGTGTTTTTCTCTTCCTTTCCTCCTCTCTAAAGCTTCCTAGGGTTAGAAGTGTTGAAATGGGGCTAAATGAGTTGTCCTTAAGTATTTATAGTGGAAGGAAAGCCGGTTGTTTGCGACTTTAACATTCAGATTTTTCGAAGACATTCCGGAAGGTTATGCATCGACCTTCTGGACGGTTTGCCTATTCGACAAACCTTTTCATTAACCTTCCGAACAGTTGTCATCGACCTTCCGAAAGGTTTTGTCTACTGGAAAAACAGTTTCCTTAACCTTCCGGAAGGTTTGTCTACTGGACAAACATTTTCATTAACCTTCCAGAAGGTTTGTCATCGACTTTCTGGAAGATTTGCCTATTAGACAAACTTTTTTAGAGACCTTTTGGAAGGTTTTGCCTACTGGATAAGCCTTTTATATTAACCTTCCAGAAGGTTTTTCATCGACTTTCCGGAAGGTTTTATCTGTTTTTCTAAAAACCTCCCTTTTTCATTTACAATCCATTTCAAACCCTTCCAATTCCAACCCAAGCTTATTCAACATGCTTTTGTACACCAAACCTAGTTGATACAAGTTCTATTACAATGATTTCATATATTTGCAAGCTAAACTAAGTTTTAACTACTATTTTCTCAAATTTTTTCCATATTAACATTTCAAAAGAAATAGTTACTTCCTATATAAACCTATATACATATATTAAGATAAGTGTGGGGCTTACAATCCACCCCCCTTAAAGAAAGTTTCGTCCTCAAAACTCACCTCAAGTAGCAAATAGATAAGAGTACTTCTCTTGCATCTCAAACTCGGGTTCTCAAGTTGCTTCCTCCATTCCGTGATGTTGCCACAAGACCTTCACCAGTTGAATGACTTTGTTGCGTAGTACCTTCTCCTTGGTGTCGAGAATCTTCACCGGCTGTTCTTCATATGTTGCTCCATCTTGAACTTCAATATCTTCCAAATCCACAACCTGTGTTGTATCTGATTGACATTTCCTCAACATCGACACATGGAACACGTCATGTACCCCTTACAACTGAGCTGATAACCAAAGTTGATACACCACTTTGCCTACCACTTTGATCACTTCAAAGGGTCCGATGTATCTTGGTGCTAATTTCTCCTTCTTGCCGAATCTAAACACTTTCTTCTTGGGCGATACCTTGAGGAACACATAGTCCCCCTCTTGGAATTCCAAGGGTCTTCGTCTTCTATCCGCATAGCTTTTTATATACTTTGAGCCGTGCGTAGTTTCTCCCGGATGAGTTTGATTTTCTCCGTAGTCTCCCGAATAATCTCTGGCCCAAACAAGCTACTCTCACCAGCCTCCAACCAACAAGTCGGGGACCTACATGGTCTTCCATACAATGCTTCATACGGTGCCATGCCAATACTTGCCTGATAGCTGGTGTTATACGCAAACTCCACCAATGGCAAATAATCACTCCAACTCCCTTTGAAGTCCAACACGCAAGCTCGTAACATGTCCTCCAAAATCTGTATCACCCTCTCGGATTGACCATCCGTTTGGGGATGAAAAGTTGTGCTGAAGTGTAATTCTATCCCCATAGCTCGTTGTAGACCTTTCCTAAATTGTGCCACAAATCGAGAATCGCGATCTGAAATAATTGAGAGCGAAACTCCATGTAATCGCACAATCTCACGGATATAGAGCTTGCTCAAGGTCTCTAAAGTGTCCGTGGTCTTCATTCCCAAAAAATGAGCAAATTTAGTGAGTTTGTCCACAATGACCCATACTACATTATGCCCTCGCGACGTCCGTGGTAAACCCTACACGAAGTCCATGGTGATGTGATCCCACTTCCACTCTGGAATAGGTAAGGGCTGTAGTAATCCGCTGAATTTTTGATATTCAATCTTCACTTGTTGGCACACCGCACATCGGGCTATAAACCTTGCCATATCCTTCTTCATTCCCTTCCACCAAAATTGACGCTTCATGTCCCTATACATTTTTGTGCCACCAGGGTGGATGGCAAACTTAGAGCGATGACACTCTCCTAGTATCTCCTCTTTTAGGGAAGAGTCACCGAGGAAGCAAAGTTTCTCCCCATATCTTAGTTCTCTATTTCTCAAAGACCAACCTTCCACTATTTTCCCATTTTCCAATTTATCTCGAATTGACTCTAAGTCAGGATCCAAGTATTGTAACTCCACCACCCTACGGTGGAGTGTAGGTTGGGCTACAAGGTTAAGTAGGCATAGATGATTCTCCTACATATCCACCCATAGATCAAAGTTCTCTAAAGTATCAATCATCTTCCACCTCTAGACAGCAAAAACATTGATTTCACCCCCGAGATTTATGGCTAAGTGCATCTACTACTATGTTAGCTTTCCTTGAATGGTAGTTGAGTGTGAAATCATAATCTTCTAGATACTCAACCCATCTTCTTTGCCGGAGATTAAAGTCATTCTGTGTGAATACATACTTGAGGCTCTTATGATCAAAAAATACTTGAAACTTTTCCCCATATAAATAACACCTCCACAACTTAAGAGCAAAAATCACAGCGGCAAGCTCCAAGTCTTGAGTTGGATAATTCTGCTCATGAATCTTGAGTTGCCTTGAGCCATAAGTAACTACCTTTCCTTCTTGCATTAACACACATCCCAGGCCTTGTAGCGAAGCATCGATGTAAACATCGTATCATTCTCCACTACTCGGAATAATGAGGAGTTGTCAACTTCTCCTTCAAGGTGTGAAAATCTTGTTCACACGCTTGAGTGCACAAAAAATTTTCTCCCTTCTTCGTAAGGCGAGTCATCGACATTGCTAGATTTGAGAACCCTTCTACAAACCTTCGGTAGTAGCCTGCTAAACCCAGGAAAATATGTACTCTGGTCACATTCTTCGGTGGTTCCCACTTCATCACTACTTCAATCTTGGCAGGGTCAACAGCTACCCCTTGTTCGGACACAACATGACCAAGGAATTTCACTTCCTTCATCCAAAACTCGCATACAACTTATGCTTTCTTAGTGTTTGTAGCACAATCGAGAGATGACGTTCATGTTCCCCTTGGTCTGTGAATAAATCAATATGTCATCAATAAACACGATAACAAACTGATCCAGATACGGTCGAAATACCCTGTACATCAAATCTATGAAGGCTGCAAGAGCATCAGTCAATTCGAACAGCATCACCGTATATTCAAAATGACCATACCAGGTATGAAAAGCTATCTTAGGAATATCCTCCTCCTTGATCCGCAATTGATGATACCCAGTGCGAAGATCAATCTTGGAGTAATACTTAGAACTCCTCAACTGGTTGAACAAATCATCAATCCTTGGCAATGGATATTTGTTCTTCACTGTTACTCGATTCAACCGTCGATAATCCGTGCATAATCGAAGTGTTTCATTATGCTTCTTCACGAAGAGGACCGGGGCTCCCCAAGGTGAAGTACTTAGACGGATAAACCCAATAGCCAACAAATGGTCCAATTGCTTCCTTAGCTCCTTTAACTCCAATGGTGCCATTCTATAGGGAACAATAGATATGGGTTCAGTTCCTAGATAGAGATCAATCTTGAACTCAATCTCTCGTTATGGGGGTAACCCGGGTAGTTCATCTGGGAAGACATCTGGAAAATCCGATGCTATCAACACCACATCCGCATGGGATTTATCCTGATCCTCTCCCATTAAATTGGCCAAGAAACTCAAAGTGTTCCCCGCCTTAGCTTTCAAAAATCTGTTTCCCATAGTGGAAAATGGATGGGAAGAATTGTGATCATTCGTAAAAGTAAAAACTACCCCTCCAGGTAATTGGAATGAAATCCACTTGTGAAAAGAATCCATCACCGCATGAAAAGTGGACAACAAATCCATCCCAAATATAATGTCACACCCATTCATATCTAACGCAACCAAATCTACGATCAATTCATGCTCCCCAATTTGAAGCACACAACTTCTACACACCCTGCTGGAATCCAACTATTCTCCCTTAGGCATGTTAATACTCAGGGCATGTTCTAGCTTTCCAAAGTCCAATCCCAAACTCAAAAGATATGTAGTGTGTATGAATGATGAGTAGCACCAGGATGAAATAATATTCAGGCTCAAGAATTATAGAGAAGAACAATACCTTCCACAACGGCGTTGGAAGCGTCTTCCTCTAGCTGAGTCAAAGCCAACACTCTCCCTTGATTGGTGGTGGCTTTGGTGGTGGTGGCTTGTTTACATTTACTTGCCCAGTTGCTTGATTGGTTCTTGGGGGAAGAAATGGGCAGTTATTTTTGAAGTTCCCGATACCTCCATATGCAAAGCACTGGCGTGGGTCAGTGCTTGCTCTCTCAAGTGCGCGTCTAGCTCCTTGGGTTGTCCGAAGTCTCTGTCCAATCGTTTGGTATGGGCGACGGTAAGGTGCTACTCTCTGTTCTCCACTACTACTAGCACCGGTCCTGATTGAACCTCCTTTCCAGAAGCTCTGTCGCCTCTAAGTGTCCTCGGTGTCTCTCTCGACCAGTGCAGCTCTATTAACAAGATCCCCATAGTCCCGGATCTTGAGAGCCACCAGCTTCTCCCTAATGGCAGGCCTCAAGCCTTGCTCAAAGCGTTTGGCCCTCTTGGCCTCTGCGGATATGAATTTTGTGGCATAGCGGGATAGCTCGTCAAACCTCTCCTCATACTCTATCACGGTTATGCCCCCTTATCGTAAAGCAAGAAAATCAGCACTCATCTTATCTCGGACCAATTCAGGAAAGTACTAGTCTTAGAAGATTTGATCAAACTCCTCCCAAGTAAGAGCATCCGTATTTCTTCTTCTCTTCATCGAATCTCACCAATGGTCGGCCTCCCCTTCAAACAGATATGTTGCCAAGCCGACCCGAAGATCCTCGACAACTCCTATGTCGTCACACATCTTCTTTATCCAGCGGATCCATTTATCTGCATCCAAGGGGTTTGAGCTCCCTTGGAAGGTAGGTGGGTGTTGTCTCAGAAACTCTCAAAGAACAATCATCCTTCGGTTTTCATCCCCGTTGCCCAGTACTTGGGCTAATGGATCAACCCCACCATTATGGTTGTTGTTCCCATTTTGGTGTTACACCAAAGTGGTAAGCTCTCTTAAACATTGGTCTATGTCGTTCATGGCATCAGGAGGTGGTGGTGGTGGTGGGTTTGCTTGGCCACCACGACCTCGTCGACGTCCATGCCTACCGTTCGTCCTGCACACCAATTCACAATTTAGTTTCATTGATGTGCAAGACATCCTAAATATTACTTTAGTATACAACATAAGACATGTGTAAAATTTATATCAACGATTTCATTCAACCTAGTCCTAACCGTCTAGTGGTAATCCATAACCTACAACTCCCATATAAGACCTAAAACTAAAGCTTTGATACCAAAAAATTTGTAACGCCCCAAAACCCACCTTAGATGGCAATATAATCTAAAAGTCATTCACATCATGAGAGCAACTAATAAATTCATCATTAAAGAACATTTCATTCGTCAAATATAACATTTACAATATCATCCCAAAAGAATAGGCCAACTACGACAATTACATCCCAAAAGAATCAACTATTTTCTTGCAGCAGAATAAACAAAAAAAATACATCTATTAATTTACCTAAAATATGTCCTCTAATCTAAAACATGGAGAGATCAACTCTAAACATTTCCCTCGGGATCCAAGCTTTCCGCCAATTGGGCTTCCCAAGACGCTTGATCGTCAATTCCGAGCTCTTCCTCTAAACCACAATCTGAAAAATATATAGTTGTAAAGGGTGAGCACTAGACTCCATAGAAACATTCTCCCCAAACTCAAATAAGGTATAGAAAATATGTAAAACAGTTTGGTCTCATTTTGTAAATATAATATATCAATTCTTGAAATAAAAACTAGGACATTTCAAGGATCTCAAGTTTATTCAATAACAATAATTTAAATGAATAGTAAAAATGAATTTTTCAACAATAAATCATTTTCAACCATAAACCGTTTCCTACAAGTCCTTGTAGACTCCCATACCACCACAACCTCTTGTAGGAAACCAATTTCACACAATAACAATAATTGTTCAATAGTGTCATCCGATAATCTCATGTATGTTGGTTGCTTCCCATGAATCTACACAACGACTCTACCCCGTTCACCCAACCATAACCACACAAACCACTTTAGGAAGGGCATATACCGTCTCCCACGGTATTGACGAATCATTCCCAAGAAAGGTATACTATCCCTCAGCCTCGAACTTAGGTGAACAATAGTGGTTGCTCTAACAAACAACAAGCCACTACAAGTGTTAGGAAACCATCTCACCCCACTGGATAGACTAACATCTAACACTCTACGGCAGTGCTCAAATACAATTCAAGTCCATCACAACAACCATACAAGAGATGTAATTCCAATCAAATTTTCAAATCATAAGTAAATCATAAATTCCTAAATTTCACAATTTGTAATACAAGAGAACAATTTAGGGAAATAAAGCAAGAGATCATCACAATATCATTTTATTACTCAACACAAAGCACTAGGGTTTCAAAATCAAGAACAAAGGAAGAATCAAGATAAAAATCCATCTCTCTTGAAAACTAGGATTTTAAATCAAGAAAAAGAGATTTCATGGTATTCAACCCTAACTTTGTTTAAACATGGTAATGATTGCAAAAATCTCTAGGAATCATGATTTTCATAACATATACATATGATTTAAAGTCAAAATAATACATATAGATAAGCCCTAGCCTCAATGTAAGAGAATAAGAAGAAACCCTACCTTGGTTTCTTGAATAAATTAGGGGTTTTGATCTTCTTGGAGTGGAAATCCCCTTTGATCTTGTATTTTTCTCTTCCTTTCCTCCTTTCTAAAGTTTCCTAGAGTTAGAAGTGTTGAAATGGGGCTAAACGAGTTGTCCTTAAGTATTTACAGTAGAAGGAAAGCTGGTTGTTCACAACTTAAAAATTAGATTTTTGAAGACCTTCCAGAAGGTTGTGCATTGACTTTTCGAAAGGTTTGCCTATTCGACAAACCTTTTCATTTACTTTCAGAAGATTGTCATCGACCTTCTGGAAGGTTTGTCATCAACCTTCCGGAAGGTTTGCCTATTAGACAAACTTTTTCAGAGACCTTCCGGAAGGTTTTCATAGACCTTCTAGAAGGTTTTATCTATTTTTCTACAAAATCTCCCTTTTTCATTTCCAATCCATTCCCAACCTTTCCAATTCCAACCCAAGCTTATTCAACATGCTTTTTGTACATCAAACCTAGCCAGTACAAGTTATATTACAATGATTTCATATATTTGCAAGCTAAACTAAGTTTTTAACTACTATTTCCTCAAATTTTTTCCATATTAACATTTCAAAAGAAATAGTTACTTGCTATATAAACCTATATACATATATTAAGATAAAAGTGTGGGGTTTACAGTTTTGGAGAGAAAGTAACCATCATACAAGATTTGTTGATTAACATTCTCAAAAATCACATTATTATAGATATTTCTCGGTTGGGTTGTTGTGGAGGTGGTTCAGGTTGTTGAGGTTCATCCCTTTGAGCACGACTTGAAGATCCTCTCGTTCAACACCTTGAATCGATATTTTTGTTGATTTTTCTTCAAATACTTGATTTCAACTGATTTTAATCTGTAGAAACCTTCAAAATGTGATGGGTAAGTGAATAATCAGAGAAAATTTAAAGAAAAATGGTTGAGTGTTGTAAAACCAGGGAAAAATTTAAACTTTTTTTGTAAAAAGGGCAAATGGTAATTTCCCACTATAATGCAGGTTTAAAATTCATATTTTTTAGAGCTCGGATGATGCAACGGACCTCACCATTGCATTCATATCTAGAAATTGAGTTGCCCTGTCAATTTTCTTCAAATTCTAAGATAGTCAGATTTTACACGTTTTACGAGATAATTAGATGATGAATGACCTTTCAAAGGTCCCCAAAAATGAGATTTATAAAATTTCCTTATAAATGAATAAAAGTTTAAATGAAATTAATTTGAACTTTAACTGAGATATAATAAATCATTTCGGGATGAAAAATGGATCCGAAAGTCAGAAATGCAGTGCAATTTCGACCGCACATTAAGGGAGTATAAATAGGGACTTAAATTAGATATTTCAGCAAAAATATCTCCTTTCATCAGCTAGTTTCAACGTGTGGGAGGAAGAGGAGAGAAAGTGGGTTTTCAAGCTTTCTTCCACCGATTCTCGAAGTTCCGTCAGTCGGATTCCGTCGAACCAAGAGAGAAAGTTGATCACGTCAATGAGGACTACGTCTACGTACCAAGAATGAGGAATTTCACCGAAGATCCAAAAGAGGAGATTTGGGAAATCAAGAGCTTTGAGCTTGTTTTGGTGTTATAGAAGTTCTCTACAAATCTATTGAGGTAGGGTCTTTCCTACTTTGATTTTATTCCTCTCCTTATGGGCTGTTCTAGGGCCGGTTTAGGGGCTAAAATTATGGACTGCTAGGGACTGTTTTGGGACTATTTTTGTGGCCATTATATGGACTATTTTTGGGTTGTTATACAGATTGTTTTTGGACTATTTTAGCGGCTGAAATGGGGCTGCATGTAGGCTATCCAAATGGACTGTTTTTTGGACTATTTTTGGACTATTTTAGTGTCAGAAATGGGCTGCATGTAGGCTGGCCAAATGGACTATTTTTAGTGGCTGAAATGGGGCTGCATGTAGGTTGTCCAAATGGACTGTTTTACAGACTAGTTTTAGGCCATTTTAGGGAATACTTTTAGACCATTTTGCAGACTATTTTTAGGCCATTTACGGACTTTTTTTAGGCTGAAATTGTGCCCTTGTGATTAAGTGTGTTATTGGTATAAAAATTGTGATAACATGAGTAGAATTATTTTATGAAACTCGTTAATGTATAGACATGCTTGTGCTATATTGACATTATACATTGACATTGTGGAAATTTTGGGAATTATATGCTTAGGATATAATTTTGCCATGGGATATGTGAAATGTGTTGATATTGTTCATATGTCTTTCATAGCATAATGAATATGTTATCTTTGTGCAATGAGATATCATATTGCATATGCATGGTAACACTGCATCATGTGGGTGTGTGCACGGTTGTCACCAACACCATGCTTGGTGGATGACGAGTGGACTCGATTAAGCTTGGTCGAAGACTTGGCCGAGTCGCACGGGTTGCATGATAATTAGGGTTGGGGTTAACAAGAAGGGACTAGAAGATCCCTCGGGTGCAAGGCCCGGGTGATTGGGATACGCACTCCCTTGGCTTGGCCCATAAAGTGTGTGGGTGTACGCGGAGCCCTTGGTAGAAGTCCATTAATTCCGAGTAGGTTGGAAACCCTTGGTGTAAGCCCATCAACATCCACCCCATACAAAGACCCTAGATTTGTAAAAGTTATTTGATGTGCAACATAAATGACGATTTCATACACATTGGCACTAGCATGTGTTGAGGAGCTTGGAAGGGCTCGGGTTGATGTTCGTGAGTGAGTCTCATCTCCTTTCATGGCATGACATGATAAATTCCAACATTGAATGCATATTCTTACTTGGAATGTTGATGTGAATATGAAATGTTGTATGTGAGCATTGCATGTGCACTTAGGTGGGGAGTAGCCTCTGTAGGAATTACTCTACTTGGCGTGGATCACCCTATACGGGAAAATATTTCAGGTGCTGGATACATACCAGTGGACGACCCTCACTTGGATCCTCAAGGGTGAAGAGAGGCCGAATTGTAGCCTTTAACCTTGGTTTATGTAAAACTATGTTTTGGGCATGTAATGTGTAAAAGAATTGTAACTCAGTTTATATGGACTATTTTATTATGATGGTTTATGTTTTTGTATAAGTATGGATAAATGGACCCGGTGTGGTCGATGTTGACTCATAAATGGACCCGGTGCGATCAGTGTGTTATATTAGGTCTCGGATGGGTCATGTGAATGTATATTGCACAGGTTGTGTGTTGGGTAGAGCACCAGTACAAAGGAGACTCTGCCTAAATTTTCGCTAAATTAAGGACCCTAGTAAATGGGGCATAACGGCGTGAGGTCGAGTTACTCGGTATCCACGGGTATTTCACGGGTTGATGGGTAATCAATGAACCCTTGGACTTTTGGGTGTCACAGCTTGGTATCAGAGCATAGGTATGCGATTACCTAGGGCTAAGGGACGTGGGTTTAGACCATTGCATTCATTGTGCATTACATGTTATGTGTTATGTGCTGAAATATGCTATATGTTATATGCTATGTGTTTTGTGAATTATATGCATGATAGAAATGTAAATGGAAGGGAATACACTGGGGGTTTGAAAAGATAACCTTGGGAGTTTGGAAAAAGGGATGAACGGTATAGTTCTATGTGTAAATGTCTACTAGTAGGTGGCACACGCAGTACTAGTGAAACAAAGAGGAAAATCACCAAGTTTAAATACTTGATCCCTAACTTGGGAAATTAAGTAATTGATCTATTGCTATCTTATGTGTGTGTAGATGGCAACTAATTAATCTATTGTTATCTTATGTGTGTGTAGATGGCAACTAGAGAAAGGGGACGTCAGGGTGGACAGAACAATAACCAACCACCACCGGCCTACGACCAACAAGCCGTTCTGGAGGCTATTGGTGTTGTAGCTACTACCATAGCACAGGATAGTGCTACGGCTGCCAGTATTGCACAGACTGGTGCAAACGTAGGATAAGGAGACTCGAACAACCTCTAGAGGTTCAAGGCACATCAGCCTTCGATCTTCATGGGAAGGGCCGATCCGATGGTGGTTGACCATTGGTTTCGGCAAGTTGACAAGGTCTTGAGGGCTATGGAGATCACCTCCGATGCCACAAAGGTAGCTCTAGCTTCTTTTCAGTTAAAGGGAGAGTCCCTGGTGTGGTGGGATTGGGTCAAGGACTCAAAGCATTTGGAGACCATGACATGGGCAGAGTTCAAGGAACACTTCAAGGGAAAATACTTCTCGGCGGCTGCGAGGCATTCGAAAGCCCAGAAGTTTCTAGACTTGAGGTAGGGAACAATGTAAGTGATGGAATACATGGCTAAATTCATGGAATTAGCACTTTTCACTGATGATTATGTGGCCACAGATATGGCCAAAGTGAGGAAGTTCGAGGATGGCTTGAAGTTGTCCATTCGAGGCAAGATTGTGGGTCTTCTTCTGCAAGACTTGGACTTGATGGTCGCCACAACAATGGCCATTGAGAGAGAGGTGGATGATGCACGGAACACCGGGGAGGCGGGTGTGAAAGATCAGAAGAAGGGTCCATCCTCTTCTTCTAGTTTGGGAAAAAAACAGAGGACTTCTACTCCACAAGGGTTTCAGGGACAGTGTCGTGGCTATCAAGGCCAAGGCTAGTCCTCCCGAGGTGGGTGAAACTTTAGGACTACGTACTAGGCAGGTCAGAAGACTTGCTATCATTGTTATCAGCTGGGCCACGTGAGGAAAGATTGTCCTCAGCAACAGGGATCCCAGTCCCAATCTTCAGTGGGGTACTCACAGACGCACTTTATTCCTCCTTACTCCACCATTGGCTAGGGAAGTCAGTACCAATTCTAGGGCACTACACAAGGCCCTACTACTTCACAAGTGGGGACTCCGCAAACAGGCTTGATAGGCCAAGGTATGTGTCAAAGTCGAGGCCAGGGCTCATAAGCTGGGACATCAGGAACCCAGGGGCGTGTCTACGCCATGGTGCCACAGAATGAGTCGGCAGATCTGTCAGTGATACATGGTACATTCCTACTCTCTCACTTATGGGCTAAAGTGTTATTTGATTCTAGTGCATCACATTCATTTATTATTGCATCTTGTGTGAAAGACTTGGGCTTGGAGTTTGAGACCTTGAAAAAACCATTGCATATGAGTTCTCCCCTAGGAGCTAGGGTGAGAGTTAATCTGATATGTCAGGACTGTGAGTTAGAGATCTCAGGGATTCTACTCACCGTGGACCTTAGGGTCATGGACATGTCAGAGTTTGATGTAATTCTCGGGATGTATTGGTTGGCGGCACATCGGGTCGTCATTGATTGTGATAGGAAGAAGGTCACAGCTTATACGCCTGATGGTATCTGTTTTAAGTTCTAGGGGAAAAGCATGATGCTTTCCGCCAAGTCGTGTATGATTCTAGATGGCATGGATAGTTAATGGGTTGGCTTGTAAGCCTTACCCTGGAGGACGAGGCGAGACAGGAGTTAGGCCTTCCTCGGGTTGTATGTGAATATGAGGATATTTTTTTGGATGAGCTACTGGGATTACCTCCACATAGGGATGTAGACTTCACCATTGAGTTACATCCCGGTATATCGCCCATTTCTATGACTCCACATAGGATGGCACTAGCTAAGTTGCAAGAACTCAAGGTCCAGTTGCAGAAATTATTGGACAAGGGCTTCATTAGACCGAGCACTTCACCTTGGGGCACTCCGGTGTTGTTTGCCAATAAGAAGGATAAAACCCTTCGATTATGCATAGACTATCGATAGTTGAATAGGGTTACTATCAAGAATAGGTACCCTTTGCCGAGGATTGATGACTTGTTTGATCAGTTGAGAGGGGCGCGGGTCTACTCCAAGATAGATCTCCACACAAGTTACCATCAATTGAGGGTTAGGGAGGTAGACATCCCTAAGACGGTGTTTAGAACACTGTATGGGCATTTCGAGTTTACTGTTATGCCATTCGGATTGACAAATACCTCAGCGGCATTCATGGATCTCATGCATAGGGTGTTCCAACCCTACCCAGATCAGTTCGTCATGGTCTTTGTTGACGACATCCTGATCTACTCCAAGTCTGAGAAAGAGCATGAGGATCACTTGAGAATTGTTCTCCAGACCTTGAGATCCCATCAGTTGTATGCCAAGTTCAGCAAGTGTAAATTTTGACTTACGAAGGTGAAGTTTTTGGGACATGTGGTGTCGGCTTCGGGTGTATCCGTAGACCTAGATAAGGTTGACGCAATTATGAATTGAGAGAGGCCGAAGTCAGTCTTCGAGATACGCAGTTTCTTGAGATTGGCGGGGTACTATCGGAGGTTCATTGAGGACTTTTCCTTATTAGCTGCACCTATAACCAAGTTGACTCGAAAAGAGGTCAAGTTTGAATGGAATGATTCTTGTGAGAAGACATTCTAGGAGTTGAAGAGGAGGCTTACTTCAGCTCTTATTTTGATTGTTCCAGAAAGGGGACAGAGGTACACAGTGTATTGTGATGCCTCTAAGGATGAACTTGAATGCATTTTGATGCAGTCTAGGAGGGTAGTGGCTTATGGTTCCCAGCAGTTGAAGAACCACAAGTAGAGTTACCCCATACATGACATGGAGTTGGCGGCCATCATTTTTGCCTTAAAAGCTTGGCACCACTATCTATACGGTGAGTAGTTCGAGGTGTTTTTAGACTATAAAAGTCTAAAGTACATCTTTACATAGCGGGAGCTCAACATGAGGTAACACAGGTGAATGGAGTTTCTGGAGGACTATGACTTCACTTTGCATTACCATCTAGGTAAGGCAAATGTGGTGGCTGATGCACTTAGCTGGAAGTCACGGGGAGTCTTGGCTAGTGTAGCTTCGCGGGAGTGGCAGATGCTCTAGACTGTGGGACAGTTCAGGCTACATTACATGAGGCAGGTTCAGGGTACCTTGGGGAGTTTGGTGGCTACACCTTCCCTACTAAGTAGAGTGATTGAATCCCAGGAACAGAATACAGAGTTACCATCCATCAGGGACTGAGTACGTTTAGGTATAGGTGACGAGGGCTAGGCCATTCACTCATATGGTAGTCTTTGGCTTAGGGTAAGGATTGTGGTTCCCTAGTCTGCGGAGCTCAGAGAGGAGATTCTCAGGGAATTCCATTGCTCTCATTTTGCTGTGCATCTAGGTGGCATGAAGATGTATCATGATCTTCATCGCCAATATTATTAGAGCAGGATGAAGAAAGACGTTCGGAATTGTGTTAGCCGATGTCTCACTTGTCAGCAGGTGAAGCTAAACACCAGAGACCAACAAGGTTACTCCAACCTTTGGAGGTAGCTGAGTGGAAGTAAGAGCATGTCAGGTTGGATTTTGTGACTCACTTGTCACGGACATCGGGGGGTCATGATACGGTGTGGGTGGTAGTAGACCAGCTTACCAAGTCGGCACACTTTTTAGCGGTGCAGATGACATTCACACTACAGGAATTCTACAGGTTGTATATACGGGAGATTGTCCGGCTGCATGGAGTGCTCATATCTATAGTATCGAACCAGGATCTCAGGTTTACGGCTCATTTTTGGGAGCATTTCCAGCGAGCCATGGGCTCATAGTTAATGATGAGCACTGTTTTTCATCCCCAAATGGACAGTCAATCTGAGAGGACTATCCAGACTTTAGAGGACATGCTACGGGCATGCGACCTATATCTCAAGGGTAGTTGGGAAAATCACTTACCCTTAGTGGAGTTCACATACAACAATAGTTATCAGACGAGCATACAGATGGCACCCTATGAGGCATTATATGGGAGGCCATGTTATTCTCTGGTTTGTTGGACGAAGGTGGGAGAGAGATCCTTTATGGGTCCAGATTTGGTTAGGGACACCTCTTAGAAGGTGGACTTGATATAGAAGCGTCTTCTCATGGCTTAGAGCCGATAGAAGTGCTACGCCGACAGACGGCGGTGACCTTTGGAGTTTGAGGTGGGAGATCATGTCTTCTTGAAGGTGAAGCCTAAGAGAGGAGTGGTCAGGTTTGGTAAGCAGGAAAAACTGTCGTTGAGGTATATCGGGCCTTTCGAGGTACTCGAGAAGGTGGGTGCAGTGGTTTACCGGTTGGCGTTACCGCCAAATCTATCGAGTGTTCATGCGATTTTCCATGTCTCTATACTCCAGAAATACACCCCGGATCCGACTCATGTGGTGGATTGGGGAGAGCTTGTTGTTGATGCTGATGGGACCTTCGAGGAGGGACCGGTGCGCATCATAGATACTCAGGAATAGGTTTTACGAAGCAAGACCATGCGGCTAGTGAAGATGGTGTGGCAGCACTGAGGAGTGGAGGAGGCGACATGGGAGTGCGAGGACACCATCCGTACCAATTATCCTTTCTTATTCGAGGATGGAGGTATATTCTTATAGTCATTTAGCATTGTTTGACTATTTCATTTTCATGTGATTGTATGTGCATGTGCATGTGAATTTCGGGGACGAAATTCTTTTAAGGGGGGAAGAAATGTAAAACTCAGGAAAAATTTAAACTTTTTTTTGGAAAAATGGCAAAATAATAATTTACCACTATAATGCGGGTTTAAAATCTATATTTTTCTAGAGCTCGGATGATACAATGGACCTCACTGTTGGATTCGTACCGCGAAATTGAGCTGCCCTGTCAATTTTTGTCAAATTCTAAGATAGTCGAATTTTGTATGTTTTACGAGATAATTGGGTGACGAATGACCTTTCAAAGGTCTCAAAAAATGAAATTTATAAAATTTGCTTAAAATTGAATAAAATTTTAAATAAAATTAATTTTAACTTAAACCGGGATATAATAAATCATTTCAGGATGAAAAACAGATCCGGAAGTCAAAAATATGCGGTACAATTTGGACCGCACATTAAGGGAGTATAAGTAGGGACTTAAATTAGATATTTCAGCACAAATACCTCCTTTGATCAGCTGGTTTCAACGTGTGGGAGAAAGAGGAGAGAAAGTGGGTTTTCAAGCTTTCTTTCGCCAATTCTCGGAGTTCTGTCGGTCGGATTCCGTCGAGCCAACAGAGAAAGTCGATCATGTCGATGAGGGCTACATCTATGTACCAAGAACGAAGGATTTTACCGAAGATCTAAAAGAGGAGTTTTGGGAAATCAAGAACTTTGTGCTTGTTTTGGTGTTATAGAAGTTCTCTGCATTTACATTGAAGTAGGGTCCTTCCTACTTTGGTTTTATTCCTCTCCTTTGGGGCTTTTCTAGGGCCGGTTTAGGGGCTGAAATTATGGACTGCTATAGACTGTTTTGGGACTATTTTTGTGGCCATTATATGAACTATTTTTTGGGTTGTTATACGGACTATTTTGGGATTTTTTTGTGGCCATTATATGGACTATTTTTGGATTGTTATACGGACTGTTTTGGGACTATTTTTGTGGTCATTGTATGGACTATTTTTTGGTTGTTATACGGACTGTTTTGGGACTGTTTTTGTGGCCATTATATGGACTATTTTTGGGTTGTTATACGGACAATTTTTGTGGCTGAAATGGGGCTGCATGTAGGCTGTCCAAATGGACAATTTTCGGACTGTTTTTGGACTGTTTTAGTGTTTGAAGTGGGGCGGCATGTAGGCTGTCCAAATTGATTGTTTTTGGACTATTTTAGTGGCTGAAATGGGGCTGCATGTAGGATTTCCAAATGGACTGTTTTACCGACTATTTTTAGGTCATTTTACAGATTATTTTTAGACCATTTTATAGGCTATTTTTAGGCCGTTTTACGGACTATTTTTAGGTTAAAATTGCGTCTTTGTGATTAAGTGTGTTATTGGCATAAAAATTGTGATAACATGTTTGGAATTGTTTTATGAAACTCGTAAATATATATACATGCTTGTGCTATATTGACATTGTGGAAAATTATGGGAATTATATGCTTAGGATATAAGTTTGCCATGGGATATGTGAAATTTCTTGATATTGTTCATATGTCTTTCATAGCATAATGAATATGTTATCTTTGTGCAATGGGACATCATAGTGCATATGCCCGATAACACTGCATCATGTGGGTGTGTGCACGGTTGTCGCCAACACCACACTTGGTGGATGACGAGTGGACTCGATTAAGCTTGGTCGAAGACCTGGCCGAGTCGCACGGGTTGCATGGTAATTAGGGTTGGGGTTAACAAGAAGGGACTAGAAGATCCCTTAGGTGCAAGGCCGGGTGATTGGGATACGCACTCCCTTGGCTTGGCCCATGATGTGTGTGGGTGTACGCGAAGCCCTTGGTAGAAGTCCATTAATTCCTAGTAGGTTGGAGACCCTTGGTGTAAGCCTATCAACATTCGCCCCATACAAAGAACCTGGATTTATAAAATTCATTTGATGTGTAACATAAATGACGATTTCATACACATTGACACTAGCATGGGTTGAGGAGCTGGGAAGGGCTCGGGTTAATGTTTGTAAGTGAGTCTCATCTCATTTCATGGCATGACATGATAAATTCCAACATTGAATGCATATTCTTACTTGGAATGTTGATGTGAATATGAAATGTTGTATGTGAGCATTGCATGTGCACTTAGGTGGGGAGTAGCCTCTGTACGAATTACTCTTCTAGGCGTGGGTCACCCTATACGGAAAAATATTTTAGGTGCTGGATACACACCGGTGGACAGCCCTCACTTGGATCCTCATGGGTGAAGAGAGGCCGGATTGTGGCCTTTAACCTTAGTTTATGTAAAACTATGTTTTGGGCATGTAATATGTAAAAGAATTGTAACTCAGTTTATATGGACTATTTTATTATAACGATACATGTTTTTGTATGAGTATGGATAAATGGACCATGTGTAGTCAATGTTGACTCATAAATGGACCCTGTGTGGTCAGTGTGATATATTGGGCCTCGGGTGGGTCATGTGAATGTATATTGCACAGGTTGTATTTTGGGTAGAGCTCCCGTACAAAGGAAACTCTGCCCGAATTTTTGCTAAATTAAAGACCCCGGTAAATGGGGCATAGCGGTGTGATATCGAGTTACTCGGTATCTATGGGTATTCCGCGGGTTGATGGGTAATCAACGGACCCCCAGACTTTGGGGTGTCACAAGTGTAGCAGATTTGAGAAAATTCCTTAGAGAAAACTACTGATTTCGTATTTGGCCTACGAGGGAGTGAAGATGATCGATTTTCTTTTTTTTTTTTGCGTGGAACTAATATTTATATATGCACTGCCGTCCTAATGCTAGCCCCACCGTCCAGACAGTGGTCCTTGACTGGAATTTGCATTGTACTTTATAGGTTATTGCTACTAAGTTTCTGAAATTTTGCCATCTTAAAAATAATACTTGGAGTTACAAAATTAAATACAATTTTATTATTCTACAAAACTTTCTAACCACTCTTTTTTTTTTCAAAAAAATTGGTGTTATCAATTATTTATTTGTTGTTTAATATTTACTGATTTTTCTAATTAACTTATAATTATTTACAATTTTGTACTATTCCAAAATTATACATCATTTAATTACACAGATTCAAAGTCAGAACTTTCTGGATTAATAACACCAGTGACACAATTAACTTCATTTCTTACATATCTTGTTAACATAGGAGTAGAATAGGATGGCGTCTCAGGATAATCCTTACTCCGCCCATATCCAATCCACCAGAGAGGATCTAATGCTCGACCTGAAATTGGTTTTGTACACTGATTAAATTGTCTTAAATGTTCTAAATGATCACATCTTACACAACCACCAAGACTCTTTGATCATTGGCGTTTAGCAAATGTACTTTTTCTACAGAGGAGTTTTGCTTGACTTTCAAAAATTTCTAAATTTCTAACTCTTGTAGCTTTTGGCATGATCAATGCATGTGTATCTTTTGGAAAATAACGCAGTAAAATTAAGCTTAACAAAAATAATTTCTCATCCATTATGCAATTATGTTTTGAAGAATTTTAAATATGACTCAAAAATTATTTAAAATTGACTCACTATCTGGTTCTTTAACGTCTGCCAGTCACAAAGACGATCGTCTTTATAAAAAGCATAAAAACACTAAATAAATATAAGTAACTTTTCACATAAGTAAATTCACACCTACACCCCCAACTTAAATTAAATTTTGTCTGTAATGTATAAAACAGTGATACTTAGAACTGATAATAAAAATTAGCAATTTGTTATCGTCCAACAATTAGGATATTTGACTTTCTCTCAGGAGACTTAATCTGTCAAATAAATAACAAATAATTAGTACTATTATTTATAATCAAACAACAATATATATTTTTTAGAGCACATTAACTGGATCAAAAAGTTGTACAGAAGTAATATCTTGAGTAAATCCATCCCAATAGGATTTAAGTCTTTGACCATTTACTTTAAAGACATTTCCAGTTAATGGATTCTCAATTTCAATTGCTCCATAGTCAAAAACTTGTTTGACAATGTAAGGATCTGTCCATCTAGATCTTAATTTTTCAGGGAATAGATGAAGTTTTGTATTATATAATAGAACTTTTTGAGAAGGTTCAAAAGATTTTTGCATGATATTTTTATCATGGAAATTTTTTGTTCTTGACTTAGCAATCATTGCATTTTCATAAGCTTTGTTTCTGAATTCTTCTATAAGTTTATGAGATACTACAGTTTTATCTATATCAAAATTCATCATTTTAATTGCCCAATATGCTCGATGTTTTAATTCTACAGGCAAGTGACACGGTTTACCATAAACTAACCGATAACAAGACATTCCTAAAATAGTTTTATATGCAGAACAGTAAGCTCAAAGCGCATTAGTTAATCTTAAAGACCAATCTTTACGATCTAGATTTACTATTTTTTCTAATATATACTTTATTTCCTTATTAGTTAATTCAGCTTCTCCACTTGTCTGTGGATGACACAGAGTGGATATTTTATGAGAAATTGAATATTTTTTTCATAAGATTTTTAAAAATTTTGTTACAAAAATGTAATCTACCATCACTTATAATAGTCTGAGGAATTACAAATCTGGACAAAATATTTTTTTTAAAAACTTAACCACTGTTTTGTGATTATTATTTCTATATAGAATTGCCTCTACCCATTTAGAGACATAATCGACTACAACCAAAATATACATATATCCAAAAGATGGGAAAAATTGACCCATAAAATCGATGCTCTAATAATCAAAAAAGAGTTTAAAGGCATCATATTTTTTTTTTAATATTTTTCATTCTTTGACATCTGTCACAATTTAAACAAAAGATATGAACATTTTTAAAAAGAGTTAGCCAATAAAATTCACACTACAAAATTTTAGCAGTAGTTTTTTTTGAAGCAAAATGGCCTCTGCAAGCTTCTGAGTGACAAAATTGAATTATCTGACCTATTCAATGATTAGGTACACAATGTCTTATTATTTGACCTTTACAATATTTAAACAAATAAGGATCTTCCCAGAAAAAATTATGTACCTTGCTTAGAAACTTATTTCTATCAAACCAGGTATAATGAGAAGGAATTGTACCAGTGGCTAAATAATTAGCAATTTCTACATACCATGGTACTTCTATTATGACAAACAGTTGTTTATCTGGAAAGGTTTCTCTTATCGGAGTTGGTTCTTTTTTTATTTCATAATTTAGCCTTGACAAGTGATTTACTATCATATTTTCTACTCCTTTCTTATCCTTAATGATAAGATCAAATTCTTGAAGTAACAATATCCATCCTAGGAGACGTGGTTTAGCATCTTTTTTAGTAAGTAAATATTTGAAAGTTGCATGATTTGTAAATACAACAAATGATGATCCAACAAGATATGAATGTAATTTATCTAATGCAAACACAACTACAAGTAGTTTTTTTTTTTTTTTTTGTAGTTGAATAATTCATTTGTGCATCAATTAGAGTTTTGCTTGCATAGTAAATAACGTAAGATTTTTTATCTTTCCTTTAACCTAATACAACTCCTACTACATAATCACTTGCATCACACATTAATTCAAAAGGTAAAGACCAGTTAGGAGGTTGCATAATATGTTCAGAAATAAGCATGCTTTTTAATTTATGAAATGCTAATTGACATGCATTATTCCATTCAAATAATACATCCTGACATAAAAGATTGCATATAGGTCTAGATATTGAACTAAAATTTTTAATAAATCTTCTTTAAAATCCTGCATGACCTAGAAAAGAGCGAACAACTTTTACAGTTTTCGGTGAAAGAAGATTAGCTATCAAATCAATTTTAGATTTATCAATTTCGATCCCTTTTTCAGACACTACATGACCTAAAATAATACCTTGTGTAACCATGAAATGACATTTTCCCAATTTAAGACAAGGTTTGTAAACCCCTACATGTTTATATTAATATAATGATATAATTTTTTAGTAATTCTAATATATGTAATGACGTAAGAATGAACCACATAGATTATAACGGTAGAAATAACTATTGGGAGGCAAATTGATTGTGAAGTTTAAGTTGCGAAGGTATTTAAGCTTGGAAGAGGTTGTTAGGTAAGTTCAAAATATTTTTAGGTTAAAATAAGATTTCCATTGAATCTGGAAGGTCAAGAAACCTTGGGAGAAGTAATATGGTGTATATTAGAAGTGAGGAAGTATTTTGGAGTTAAAGCACACTTTAGGGAGAATTTGGGTAAAAAAGATTTTGAACACTATCTAGTGTTTTGATCATTACTTTTTATTCTGAAGTCCATTTGATCTGAAATTTTGACAACGGATAGTGGACTTCTAGGGCTACAAACGTGTGTTTCACAAAATGTTTCCCATTCAACCTCTAAATGGGCCAAAACTGCACTGAATGTTGGAGCAAAAATTTATCAGTCAAACCATACCGGTACGCCCAACTCTAGAGGCTAAACAATACCGGTACTGCGTACCGGTACGCTTTATTTAAAGCTTGCCGAACAGTAAAAAAATTGGGATTTTTATGGTTTAAAACACCATTCTAAGCCCCATTTGTCCCATTCTTTCATTCCACTCTCACCCCACACCTCTTAGAACCCTAGGAGAAGATAAAGAGAGAAAGAAAAGGGAGGAAGAAGGTCTTCAAAGCTTGGGCTTTTGATTTGAAATTTTTGATTACGAGGTAGGGGTTTCTTCTCATTCTCTTACATTGAGGCTAGGGTTTACTTATATGTATTATTTTGACTCTAAATCTTATTTATTTGTTAGTAAGTTATTGATTCTTGATATTCTTGCAAACACTATCATGCTTTAAACAAATCTATGGTGGAGTAAACATGAAATCTCTTTTCTTGACCCAAAAACCTAGTTTTCAAGATAAATGAATTTTTCTCTTGATTTTTCTTTTATTCTTGATTTCAAAACTCTAGTGCTTTGTGTTGAGTAATAAAATGATGTTGTGATGATCTCTTGCTTATTTTCTTAAATTTTTCTCTTGTATTACAAATTGTGAGAATTAGGGATTTTGGAAAATATGAACTTTTGTTGAGAAATTATTGGTGATTATATCTCATGAAGGTGTTTAGATAACCATGGGTGGCCGTTGACCGGGTATCGTAGAGTGGGTAGATGTGGTGGTTCTTACTCCGGACGGGGTTTGAACTTTTTCTACCACTCGTAGTGGGTGGGTGCCTTGCGAGGACCAAACCACTATTAGCTCACGGGTGCCGTGTCAGAGGATTAGTATACTATGTCTGATTAAATTCGTTATTCCCGGTGCATTGGTATGGGACAATGCATCCATAGGCACCCTTCCTGAAGTTTGATATCCTTACAGGAATTTGTGTGTGTGTGTGTGGGTCAGGATATCCTCGATGTGTTGATTCATGTGATTGCCATACATCATGCTTGAGATACATATACATACTGTTGGAAAGGATCCAAGTTGTGGATTATTGTTATTGTTAGAACTTGGTTTCCTACAAGAGCTTGTGGAAGCATGAGATTCTACAAGAACTTGTGGAAAACGGATTATGGTTGAAAAGGGTTTATTGCTGAAAAATTTATTTTACTGTTCATTTAATTATTGCTATTGGATGAACTTGAGATCTGTTTCAAATGTCCCTGTTTTCTTCAAAAATTTATATATGCTATTTGTGAAAGGTGACCGATTGTTTTTATATGCTTTTATAAACCTTGTTCGAGTTTGAGAGGAATATTGCTACAGAGTTTAGTGCTCACCCCCTACAAACTATATTTTTCAGATTGTGGTCTAGAGGAAGAACTTGGGATTGAGGGGCCGACACATTTGGAAGCTCCACTAGACGGGTTCGTGGATCTCGAGGTAGACGTCTAGAGCTATAGTTTATTTTTGTGCTAGACTAGAAAATTTATTTACAATCATATATAGTCTAGTATTTTGTTTATTCCGCTGCTAAGTTTAGATGTAATTCTTTTGGAATGTATTTGTCATAGCTTGGCCTATTCTTTTGGGATGATATTGTGGATATTACATATGGTGAATGAAATTTTCCTTTGTTGGAAAGTTTATTAGTTGCTCTCATAATGTGAATGGTTTTTGGATTGTAATGTCGTTCAAGGGGGAATTGGGGCATTACAAGGTTTGTTTCTTCACATCAAATAAGTACTTTTTCAAGATTTTCTAAACATAAATGAAATGAATTATCATATACTGAAAAATCGTCCATAAAAACTTCTAGATATCGTTCAACCATATCACTAAATATACTTAGCATACAACGTTGAAAGGTAGCTGGAGCATTACATAATCCAAAAGGCATCTTTTTATATGCAAAAGCACCAAAGGGACATGTAAATGTAGTTTTTTTCTTGATCATCTATTACAATTTTAATCTGATTATAACCAGAATATCCATCTAAAAAACAATAATGTGCATGACCAACTATTTTTTTTAGTACTTGATCTAGAAAAGGTAATGGGAAATGATCTTTTTTGGTGAGGAAATTTAGCTTTCGATAGTCAATACACACACGCCAACCTGTGACTGTACGCATTGGGACTAACTCATTTTCTTGATTTTTTATCACGGTAACACCAGACTTCTTAGGGACTACCTGTGTAGTACTAACCCATTTATTATTAGATATAGGATAGATAATATTAGCATCCAATAGTTTAAGTACTTCATTCTGAACTACCTCCTTCAGGTGTGGATTTAATGTTTTTTGTATTTGACAAGATGGTTTAGCATTTTCTTCAAAATATATATAATGACTACACATAAGTGGGCCTATAACTTTTATTTCTACTTTTGTCCATCCAATAACATTTTGATGATTTTTCAAAACTTTTGTAATTCTTTTTCTTGACTTTTAGATAAATTCGATGATATGATCACGAGATGAATTTCATCTTTTTCCAAAAAAACATATTTCAAATTAGTTAGAAGAGGTTTTAATTATGACTTAAAAACTTTGATATTGGACTCTATAGATTTAGACAACAAATTTTCACATTTTGGATTCTCTAAATTTTCAGAGTCATCATTAGATACAGACTCTAATGTATATAATTCTTTTTTTTTTCAGAAAAAACTCTTCAAAAACACTTTGAGTTAACGACTCAACACAATTTATTTCACGCACTTCATCTTCGTCTCTAGGTTGTTTTGCACTGTTAATAACATTTAATTCCAATATCATGTTTCCAAATGAAGGTTTCATAACTCCATTTCTACAATTTATCAACGCATTTTGATGTAGCTAGAAATGGTCGACCCAAAATAACAGGTATGTATGCAGATGCATGAAAAATTAGTTGTGTGTCTAAAACGACAAAATCTACTCAAGAGCTCCAACTGGAGAAACTCCCTTCTCTCTGGCCTTTGGAACTGAGGCAGTTATTCCTGTGGAAATTGGGGTGCATTCTCTACGGGTCCAACACCATAACCCCAACACTAATGAGGAAGGACTCCGCATCAACCTCAACTTGGTAGAGGAGGCAAGGGAGATGGTTGTGGTCCGCAACGCGGAGTATAAGCGCCGTATGACAAAGTACTACAACTCGAGGGTGAAGTCTCGTTCCTTTCAGCCAGGAGATTGGGTCCTCAAGAAAGTAATCCTCACCACAAAGGATTCACGCGAAGGAAAACTAGGACCGAATTGGGAAGGACCCTACCTTATAATAGAGGTGGTGAGGCCAGGCACTTACAAGATCCAGAATTCTAAGTGGAAAGTCTTACCCCATCCATGGAATGCAGAGCACTTGAAGAGGTACTACCAATGACACATTGAGAGTAAAAAGTAGAAAAGTTAGAGACTTGGTTTTATTATTTTTTGTACTCTTTTGTGGGGCTATTACCTGATATTGCTTTAAAAATGAATAAAATTTTAGAGGTTTACTTCAAAAAAAAAACCTTTGCATTATCATATTCAACTTCTCAACTTCAAAGTAGCATCAGTGGCAAAAACCACTTTTACAAAAATTGGACCACAAAATGATTTCCTAAAGACAAATTAAAATCAAAAAGTCTCTAGCACTCTAACTACTCTCATGGTTGTCATCCTCCACCTCCTCATCATCATCACCCTCGGCACCATAAGAGCTCCCAACACTATCCTCAGGTGCCTCAGTTGGCAAGAAGCCTGAGACATCAATGTCGGGGAAGGCAGCAGAAATCTTTCCCCGGAGCTCCTCATAACCATCAATGAAAGCATCTAGAACGCCATTCTCCAGGTTTGCCTCAGCCCGAGAAGCTCTTTCTTGAGCAGCCTTCCCCTCTGCCTCAAGGGCAACCTCTCTGAGCATGGCCTTCTCGCAGGTCTTTGTAAACTTAGCCTCACTAAGCGTGGCTCTCTTACAGACCTCCACAAGCTCAGTCTCGAGCGTGGCCGCCCTCCCATGGGCCGCCGAAAGCTCAGCTTCACTGACCGTGGCCCTCTCACGGATCTCAACAAGCTCAGCCTCGAGTTTGGCCGTCCTTCCATGGATCGCCGAAAGCTCAGCCTCAAGTCCAGTTGCCCTCTTACGGGATGCCACAAGGTTAGCGTCATAAATCCTGCCATCACCTTCAAGCTCGGTTATCCTCTCTTGAGCAGCACGAAGATCATTTTGCACAACTTCATGATCATGCTTCAGCTTGTGATAAATAAGGGTCCTTAAAAGTAAACACATAGATGCTGATGAAGCCTGGAGAAAAATAGAAGGCAAAAGAAGGTCAGACACTTATGGAAGGGAGAAATGAGAGAAAATAAACTCTTACCTGAGCCCAGCCTTCTAGGAAAGAGCTAAGAATTCCCTCCGTACCCAAGGCTCCAATCTCATCCACATCCTTTTTGCACAAAAAACAACCCAAGTTGATCCTTGATGACCACTGCATTACCTAACATGGAGCAGATCTAAGAAGGTACTCCAGCAGGGTTCCCCATAGGAGGGGTGGCTGAACGGGGGGCAAAAGGTGTGGCCAACAAACGAGACTTTATAGTGGAAGGACCAATTGAGGAAGTCTTTACCTGAGGAGGTGCCTTTGGATGAGCCACTGTATGGGAAGGTGCCCGAGGTGCCACTTGAGGAGGTGGTTGAGAGGAGCATGCCTCGGGTGGCAAGGTCACTTGGGAGGCACCGTGCATCATCAACTTGGAAGTCTTCTTCGCCACCTTGGAAGGAGGAGAACTCCTATCAGGGAGGTGTGACCCAAGCTTCTCCCTGTCTATAGCTGTAAAGCAAATAAAGTGTTACCTAGATGGAAAACGCCAAGTAAAAGAGAGAGCTACAAAGGAACTAACTCACTTTTCCTCTTTGAAGAAGAGCCATTGGACTTCGGGTAGCACCACCATCTTTGGACATAAGGACTCCAAAGTCTTTTTCAGGATAAGCTCTCACCGCCTCCAGCTTCCACTCTTGGCCTGGGGACAGCACAAGGGGATCTGCAAGAGGAATGATGAAAAAAGAAAAAGAAAAAGGAAGATGAAAGAGAGAAAGTAAGTGTGTGGCATACCAAGTTTTTTAGGGACACTCCATCCACTCGGTATCAAAGTCTTATCTGCCTTTGCAGCCCACTCTCCACCAACAAATAAAAAATGAGATTTCCAACTATGACAGTTGGACTTCAATCTAGTGATCAGTTTGTCTTTCGTGGTAAAGTAATACCAACCCTGATTGGGAACAGGGGTTTCGCTCAAGGAATAAGCTCCATGAAACTCCTTCAGAGAAGCATCCTCATGATGCACTTTCCTCCACAACACTAGAAAGCATAACAAAACCCTCCATCAATTGGGTGACAATTGCCCCGGGGAGAGGGAAAAGTACTCGAGAATACTACAAATAGAATGAGACATGGGGAACCTAAGCCCAGCCTCCAACATCTCCTCATAAATGGCAATGTCACCAGAAGAATCGTTAGATGCAAGCTCACCCATCTCGGCTCAACAGAACAGTCGGAGGAATGTGGTAGGTGGAAACAATCTATAAAATATCATCGTCTAAATTTAAAGTGTTGGAGATAGTACTTACTTTGGACCCATCCTCATCGAGGATTACCTTGCCTCGATGCTTCTTGCGCGAGGGTGTAATGCTCTGCCCGAGCCGCTGCCAGAAAGGTCTCGAGGAATTTGATTTTGAGAAGTTACATTTGGAGGAGCTAGACTCCCACCACCAAAAATGTCCATTGCAAGCTGCTTCTTAGTCCCTTGCTCACCCGAAGCTGTTTGCTCACCAAACAAGCGCCCAAAGAGGAGTCCTCCTGCTCATGAAAGGCTTGCTCTTCAGCACCTAGGCTGGACCTCAAATTGCTGCTCAAAACAGTGCCTAAAGTGGCCCCCAAGACAGCCTACGATACCCCCTCAGGCTCGCCCAGCGGACTGGAGCACTTAGGCTACTCGCCCAGCAGGCTGGAGTGCTCAGGTTGCTCACCCTTGTCCGCGTCACCAAGCTTGCTCACTCTTGCCCACCTTTTCGCTCACCTACACCACCATCAGTGCCCAAAACAGCCTGTTTGTCCAATTGGAATGACTCGCCCAACTGGTCCCGTGCATCGGAGGCGCCAATCCTGCTGTTCGTGTGCCTAGGCAACTCGCCCAGGCTGTTCGCACACCCAGGCAGCTCACCCAGGTTATCCAGATCAGCGCCTATGGGTGCCTGCACAACTCTCCTCTCCCTGATCTGCTCGCCCAAGTCCCCTCTGCTCGCCCCCACCATAATGGACAGCGATTCAATAAATTGGTCAGCTCACCCAAATGGCTCCCTCGCTCATCATGCCTCTTAGACGCCTTGCCTCCTTGGTTCACCCCATCAATATCTTCTTGACCTATGAATGCTCGAGAAGTGCTTGTTGGCACAGCAGTTTCGGTATGGACTACTCTGCCACTGCCTGCTTCTTCTTCAATGATAATGGATGATTGCATCTCCACCTCTCCAAGTCACCATTGATCGAAGAACTCAGTATTCAAACTCAAGAATCTCAAACCTTAGGTCTCCAAAAACCTCAAAAAAGAACCTCCTCTCTCAAGAATGAATAGAATGAATGAGAGGATTTTATTTATAACCAAGGGTTTCCTAAAAAAAAAAAATTGGATTTAAAAGGGTGTGTACGCTATTTTGACTGTAACTTTTGATTCGTAACTCCAAACGGAGCCCATAATATGTCAAATTGAAGCTCTAAAAGAGCTCTACAAATTTCACTACCAATAGCAGTGAATGATGACGAAAAAAGCCCCAAAAAGGCTTGGAAGTATATGTTTTAGCCTCCCAAAGTTTTTCCAATTTTGTCGTTCAGCCAAAAATTCAAACTCAACCAAATGCCCTAATGTCCATTTACCACAAACATTCCCAAGAATGTCACATGTAATATCAATCCCGTTAACATACTTGAATTTCTAAGCATTTTATCAAACACTTTGTAGGCATAAAATGCAAACACATTGCATGCCTAAGGAACTTCATCCAATTCTATTCAAGCAATTTCATCAAACCCAAATCAAACAAAAAATGGTTTTAACATATTCTCATGCCCATTTTCCATATCCTAGCTACACTAGGTGTGACCTAGTACATGAGAATTCATTTCTATCACCCTACCCATTTCATATCACAACCCTAGGTTGAAAATAAACCTAGATAGGAGGGAACACTACCTCTTGTAGTATAAGCCCGCGTAGTAGAATTCCAAACAACCCAAATCAAGCCTTGATATCTTTGGTATGGTTGCATAGCTCTCATTGCATGGAGCAAATTTAATTCTTAGCCCGAAGCAAAACAACGGTCAGATCTCCACAGATCTAAGAAGAAAAGTCGGAGAAGTTGAAGATTTTTTCTCTTCTCTCTCCTGTTCTCTCTCTCTCTCTCTTTCTATTTTAAGAAATTGTAGGCAAAGGATGGGGGAAAAATTAGATTTTCCCCCCCTTTAAATACCCTTTAAATGCTTGGCCCTCGTTGCGCCACACGTCCCAATTTATTTGATCCAATTTTATTTTGAATCAATTAAATTTCGCACCATGTTAAATTTAGTATATTTTTATTAAAGTAACTTTAAATTTATTGTTAGGTTCCGTGGATAAAATTTGATCGCATTTATTTTAGTCGCGTGATACCCGTTCACATTGTAAAACATAAAAAATCTGATTGTCTCATAATTCAACAAAACTTTACTAGGCAACAAGAATTTGTGATACGATTATGAGGTCTGTTTCATTATATGAGTTCTAGAAAAATTTTAATTTTTAATCCATACTGTAATAACTAATTACCATTTTGCTTCTTTCATTAAGTTTTAATTTTTTTTTCGGATTTTACATTCTTCCCCCTATAAAAGAATTTAATCTCTGAAATTACACACACGTGCACATATAACAAAGCGTAAACATGAAAAGTCATATGCAACTCGATGACCATAAGAAATGTACCTCCATCCTCAACGAGGAATGGACAGGTGGTGTAGATAGTGTCCTTATGCTCCAATATTTCCTCCTCCACACCACAATGCTACCACAACACCTTCACTAGCCTTATTGTCTTGTCATGTAAAACCTGATCTCGGCTATCCAAGATACACAGTAGTCCCTCCTCGAAGTCTCATTTGTATCAACAACTAGCTCAGTACAACCCACCACATTTGTAGGATCTTAAGTGTACTTTCAAAGCATAGAGATATGGAACACGACATGAATACCCGATAGATTTGGTGATAATGCCAACTGGTAAGCAACTATACCAACCCTCTCAAGTACCTAGAAGGACCCGATATACCTCGGTGATAGCTTTCATCATTTCCTAAACTTGACCACTCCTTTCTTAGGTATGACCTTCAAGAAGACGTGATCTTCAACCTCGAACTCCAGAAGTCTTCGCCACCTGTCGGCTTAGCTCTTCAGTCAGCTCTGAGCCATAAGAAGACGCTTTCATATCATGTCCACCTTATTTGGGGTGTCCCTAATCAAATCCGGACCCATGGTGTGACGATAGAATCTCAACTCGCAAGTGATTGAATAATTAATTTTTTATGGGTATCATGATATTTTTGAAAATTATGTGTACATGATTTGAGGTCATATGATTTAATTATTGTGACGCCCAAAAAATTGGGGGTCCTTTGTCACCCCATTGATCACTAATCAACCCGTAGAATATGTGACACCCCAAAAACCAGGGTCCTTAATAAAACAGAATTCAAGCAGTCTTCTTTTTACGAAGAGATCTACCCAAAACACAACCTGTGCACTATACAATCACATAACTCATCCGAGGTATAATATATAACATTGACCACGCCGAGTCCATTTATCCACATTCTTATGACAACATTTAATCACATGACCCCATCCGAGGTCCAATATACATCAATACATACTCCCACATCATTAATTTATGCATTAAACATAGTTAATACAAATTCAAAATTATAATTCTTTTACATACATTACATGACCAAAAACTAACTTTGTAAAAGTCTTTCAAAAAAAAAAAAAAAACTAAAAGCCACAAGTCGGCCTTTCTTCGTCACTAGGGCCCTGAATGAGAACCGTCCAATGGCGTGTATCACCCACCTGAATATTTTCTCGTATAGGGTGAGCTACGCTTAATAGAGTATATCCTACAGAGGCTACTCCTCAATCTAGATGGATATGTAATGTTCACAATGCAACCAATCAATAATTCAAAAATTCCAATCAAGAATATACGTCCAATGATAGGAATTTTATGTAATGCCATGAAATGAGATGAGACTCACTCATGCACTTTAACCCGAGTCCTCACCGACTCCCACAAACACAATGCAATGTACTTGTGCAATGAAACTGTCATTTGACGAAAATTCATTCAATGATTGTTTGAAATAAAAGTAATGTTTTAATAAAACCAAATCATTGATGGATGTTACCCATTGAATGGGTGTTTTATAAAAGAAAATCTTGTGTCTTTGTTGGCAACGGATTTTGGTATCACAACTGCCGATTCCGTACACCATCACACTTTTCCGAAATTTCACCTCCGGGGAGTGTGTGAACCAAGTAGCTGGGTTTTGCACCCGAGAGAGAATCTAGCCCTTCTTGTTATACCCAACACAAGTTTTTCATGCATGTAACCGTGTGACTCAGTCGGATCTTCAATCTAACTTTTCCGAGCCCACCCATCAAGCACCAAATATGGTGTTTGATTAAACCATGCACCCACACACCCACACTCATGTATAAAAGCCCATGAATGTGATGCCAACACCATGCCCAATATGCAATAATGCTAAATGAGCAATTCAACCACATATCTACATGTTCCATGACAATTTATATCACATGCATATAATCAGCAAAATTCATAATCATGTCAATACATCAACTAGCATGTGTCAACATTTATTCCCAACACAAGGCTCAAGTATGGCATTTCACAATTTCATGCCAATCACACTTAATCACTAGGCATAATATAAACATATAACATGCCCACATAAACCAATTTTTCAAGGGATTACTGTAACGCCCCAAAATCCACCTTGGACGACATTATAATCTAAAAATCATTCACATCATGAGATCAATTAAATACATTCATCATTAAAGAACATTTCATTCATCAAATATAACATTTACAATATCATCCCAAATGAATACGCCAAAACATGATGATTGTATCCCTAAAAGAATATGATCGACTATGACAATTACATCCCAAAAGAATCAAATTTAACTCGCAGCGGAATAACAAAAGATGAGTCTTTACATAATCTCAAAAGAAATTTCATAGTCTAGCTCCTAGGAGAGTATGACCCTAGACATCCACCTCGGGATCCATGAGTCCGTCTAGTGGAGCTTCCCAAGGTATCGGCTCCTCAACTCCGAGATCCTCCTCTACTCCACAATTTAAAAAATATAGTTTGTAGGGGGTGAGCACTAAGCTCTGTAGCAACATTCCTTACAAACTCGAACAAGGTTTAGAAAACATATAAAACAGTTCAGTCTCATTTTACAAATATCATATATCAATTTTTGAAATAAAATTGGGACATTTCAATGGATCTCAAGTTTACGCAATAGCAAATATTTAAATGAACAGTAAAAATGAATTTCCTAACAATAAACCATTTTCAACCATAAACCTTTTCTCACAAGTTCTTGTGGAGTCCTATACCTCCCCAAGCTCTTGTAGGAAACCAATTCCACACAATAACAATAATCGTTCTATGGTGTCATCTCATATTCTCAAGTATGTTGGTTTCTTCCCATGAATCTACACAACGACTCTACCTCGTTTACCCAACCATAACCACACAAACTATTTTAGGAAGGGCGTATACCGTCTTCCACAGTATTGACAAATCCTTCCCAGGAAAGGTATACTATCCCTCAGCCTCGAACTTATGTGAACAATAGTGGTTGCTCTCACAAACAACAAGCCACTACAAGTGTTAGGAAATCATCTCACCCCCATTGGGATAAACTAACCTCTAACACTCTACAGCAGTGCTCAAATGCAATTCAAATCCATCACAACAACTATACAAGAGATGTAATTCCAACCAAATTCTCAAATCATAAGTAAATCATAAATTCTCAAATTTCACAATTTGTAATACAAGAGAGAAATTTAGGAACATAAGCAAGAGATCATCACAAGATCATTTTATTTCTCAACACAAAGCACTAGGGTTTTGAAATCAAGAACAAAGGAAGAATCAAGAGAAAAATTCATTTATCTTGAAAACTAGGATTTTATGCCAAGAAAAGAGATTTCATAGGTATTCAACCCTAACTTTGTTTAAAACACGGTAATGATTGCAAAAATCTCAAGAAATCATGATTTCATAGCATATACATATGATTTAAAATTAAAAGAATACATATAGATAAACCCTAGCCTCAATGTAAGAGAATAGGAAGAAACCCCTACCTTCTTCGTTGGTATTTATGTGAAGAGCTTGAGATTTGATCTTTTCCCAACTTGAATCCACTCTTAATCTCTTGTTTTTCTCCTCCTTTCTTCCTCTCTAGGACTTTCTAGGGTTATAAGTGTTGAAATGGGGCTAAGGGAGGCGTCATTTTGTATTTATAGGGTGAAAAATGGACTCCAAATTGCAACTTAAAATTTCTGAAACTTATAGAGTGTACCGGTATGGTAAACTCTCTGGATAGTAGTATACCGGTATGCTATACCGGTACGCTATACCGGTACGGTTTGTCCAGTTTTGTCCTCTTCCTCTGTTTTTCATTTCAAATCCATTCTAACCCTTTCCAAAACCAACCCAAACTTTTACAACATACATTTATACATCAAATATAGTTGGTATGAGTTCTATTGCAAATGATTTCATATATTTATAAATCAAATCTAAGTTTGAACTAGATATTTACCCGATTCTACACTATTAACATTTTCTATGGTTATAACATATACAGTTCATTCCTATGCCCTCACATATTTTAAATTACCAACCAAATTGTATCATTATATTACTATAAACATGTGGGGGTTTACAATTACACAAGTAACTCCCACATATCAAAATCAAGCTAGAAGTTGAACACACACACACTGATTTATCAGTTAAATACACTCACTTTACTACATATTAAATCACACATAATTTAGAAGAAATTACACAAGTACTTCCACATATCAAATTCAAAGTAGAACTTGAATCAAACCAATTCTACACCTATTTTCTCATTTCCATAACCATAGACAAGCGGTATACACATTCTACATACCTACCCCCTTTCATATGAACATCATAGGATGGAAATAAACCCAAGTAGGAAGGAACCCTACCTCTTGGAGCGTAAAATGAAGGATAGAACCTTCAAGAACTTAATCCCAAGCTCAAACCCAAGCTTCTCCTGAAATCTCATTTTTGAATCATTGGTGAAATTCTTCATTTTTGGTATAGTTACGCAGCCCTTGTTGAAAAGATCGACTTTAATAATTGGCCCAAAGAATTCTGACCGGCGGAACTCCGTAGATCGTAAAGAGAAGCTTTGAAATCTCACTTTTTTTCTCCACTTTCCCTCTATCCTTCCTCACACATTTACACACTAGAAGCATCAGAGTATTCTCCCAAAAAATCAGATTTTTGTTGATATTTATACATTTTAATGCTTGGCCCACGTCGCTCCACATATCTCTCTTTTTTTTTTCAGGTCCGTTTTCGCCCCGAAACGATTAAATTTTGCTCTGGTTCAAGCTCAAAATATTTTATATGAAATTTCTTTAAATTAAAATAAAATTTTAGAATTTTTTATTTTTTGGGCAGTTTTGAGGTCACCCGACACTCATCGCTTCGAAAAATGTGAAAATTTAACTATCTCAGAATTTGATAAAAATTGTCTGGGTAACTAGATTTTGTGAGAAGCATCCAACAATGAGGTCCGTTTCATCATCCGAGCTCTAGATAAATATAGATTTTTAACTCGCACTGTAGTGATAAATTACCACTTTGCCTTTTTCATAAAAAGGTCAAATTTTTCCTGGGTTTTACAATTATGAAAGATTTGATTATTATCAAATTTTATTGAGATCAGAATTGTATTGAGTAAGGTAAGGGAATAAAAAAAAACCAATAGAATTAAAACATGTAGTGACATGTGTTTACCATGGAAGGCCACACATGTCGCTAAACATGCATAAGTCTTGGAGTCCAAGGCTCTTTTGTTGATAAAATTAATCTATTGTGTTCAAACCGTAGCAAGGAGGTGGGAAAATAGAAGAAGAAGAAAAGAACAATGAAGAGAAAAGAAGAGACGAACAAGAGAAAAGGGAACAAAAAATCAATGGGATTGAGGTGAGTAAACCTTGAAGTTAGATTTGGATTTAGAAATCATATGTGAATCAATAATCTGTTTCTTATAGGATTTGATAGAGTGATTTCGGCAGTAAAATTTTGGCATTTGTTAGTTCCAATAATCTGTTTCCAAGTGATTTATACATGATATACATTCCTTTAAATCGTTTCGCAAAGATTACTTTATTCATATCGTCATATTCATATTCGAATTGCAGTATCATTTGGTTTTGAGTTTCGAAATAATATTTTCTTTCAATTTTTTATATTTCTATGCTCAGTCATAATTTTTATTTGATGTATCATTAAATTGATGTGATGTTGGTTTCAGTGGAATACTAGAGATTTTTCAATTCGTGCATGAGGTACACTCGGTCGAATGGTTATGTTTGTGATTCATGTTTGTGGCCCTAAGGGCTGAACATGATTTTACAAAAATGCACAGGTGATGTCTAGCATGTTATCAAGATTGATCGAGTATTTAGCCACGAGTGGTTTAAATATTTGTATTTTTGATTTCGTTGACATGTTTAGTATATTTATGCTACGTAAATTATCATATTAATTTGGTGTCATCATTTGTTAATTGGATAATTGATTAGTGTTCATTTCTTTCTTTGACATCATATGTTTTATTTTAAATTACTTACTATGCTTTCCTAGCTTACCCCCCATTTACCTCTCAGCTACTGGTTGAATGTGGGGTAATCTTTTGTGGAGAATCGGGTTGATCAACGAATAAAAGATTGAGAGATGTCCACCGGTTCTTGCGCTGCACCCGAAATATTATTCCCATAAAGGGTGAGCCACGCTCAATAGGGTATCTTCTAAAGAGATTACTCCTTAACTCAGATGCATATGAAATGCTCACATGCAATACAACAATCAAACATTCATTCAAGAATATCCAATTCAATAATGAATGCCACAATGTCATGTCATGTTATAAGGTGAGACTCAAACGTGCCATGTTATCCAAGCCCTCCACCGGCTCCCATAATACATACAATGTCATGTGTATGTATTCGGGTATTCCAAGCCCTTTGGTCTTTCTTGCGTGGGTATTTTATGGACATTCCACCAAGGGACTACCAACCCAGACGGCATTTCGAGGAGATCTCATCCCAAGCTCTGAATATGCCTACATATTTTTGTTATGGAATTTCACCTCATGGCAAGTGCATAAACCAAGCAACAGGGCCTTACACTTGAGGGATGATCTATTCCTTCTTGATACACCCAACCCACACTTTCAATGCAACACGTGTGACTTAGTTAAACATCAGTCCAACTTTCTCAAGCCCATGTATCAACCCACCAAGGATGGTGTTTGATCATATCATGCACACACATTCACACTCATTTCAAATTCCCATGAATGTGATGCTTCCCGTGCCAATGAAAATGAAATGTATAATTGCAATTTCATATCATGTTCAATATGTCATGAGCACATAAAAAATCTACTCATTCTCAACCAATATTTTCAATGGTCAATTATATCATAAGCATATGACTACCATCAACAGCATCACCCAAGCATGTTATAACATATTCAATGTAAGTAACACACTTAATTAACATAGACATTTAATTATATACCTTCAAGGCATAAATGTAAACACATAACATGCATCATTTACCAAATACCTCAAGAAATTACAAACAAGCAATTTCAACCAAAACCCAATTTATGCAAGATTGGTTTAATATATTTCTATAACCATTTTTCATACTCTAGTTAAACTAGGAGTACATCAAACAATAGATTTTACCTCTAATCAAACTACCCTGTTTCATATGCGGCCCTAGATTGAAAATAAACCTAGATAGGAGAATAACCCTACCTCTTGAAGCGTAATACACGTAGTAAAAGCTTCAAAATACCCAAATCAAGATTTAAAGCTTTGACCACAACAATCTTGTTCTTGAGTCTTTGGCGAAACCTGGGATTTTTTAGTATATCCTTGTAGCTCTCATCATGTATAATAACTTTTAATCTTGGCCTGAAGCAATTTGATGAACGGATAGTCAAAGATCTCAAGGAGAAGTGGGAGATTTCTTTAGTTTCTCTCTCTCTCTCTCTCTCTCTCTATTGGAATTCAAGGCTGAGAAATGGGGGAAAATCTATTTTCTATCCCTTTTTATACCCCTTATTTGCTTGGCTCTCATTAAGCCACACGTAGGACTTTTGTGATCCAATTGTATCCCGAATCAATTTAATCTCGTCCCGTGTTATGTTAATATATTTTATTTGAACTAAAATTAAATTATTTCCCAAGTTTTGTGAATAAAACCTACTTGTATTTATTTTAGTTGCATCACACCCGATCGCATTGTAAAATACAAAAAAGTTGACTCTCTCAGAATTCAACAAAAATTGACTACTAGCTTCTCAAAAATCTTACCTACAACTAAATCCTTCCCCTTAGACTTAGCTTGAGTATCCATCATTTCTGCCACACCTTCCATCACCCTTGAGTGTAGGGAGGCACAAAGGAGCCAAGCTAAAAACCCTGCAGCCCACGAAAGTCTATCTAGAGGGTTTGAAGGCAAGATCTTCTTGATCATAGGATGTAAATCCTCTTCCTTTTCTTCATCTGAATCCACCCTCTTCCTTTTCTTCATCTGATTCCACCCTATTTGGGCAAAAATGGACACGAGAAAAAGAGGACTGTGTGACCAATTGCGGACCAAGTATTGTGTTGTTGTTGAAAATGAAATATTGATATATGCTCGTTGATAAATAGCAGTCTACGAAAGTTTGGTAATTATATACTTAGGATATAAATTGCCATGGAACTTGTTTGAATGTAGTAAATTTTGATCATGTGGTATTCTATACATATGGACATGACATGGATTAGGCAAATGGTGCATTATATTGCATATGCACGGAGACATTGTATTTTGATGGGTGCAGGTGCATGGTTGGCATCAAACACCACGTAGGTGGATGATGGGTGGGCTCGAGATAGTTGGATTAAAAATTTGACTGAGTCGCACGGTTGCATGAAAAAGAATTGGGACAGGGTTAGTAAGAAGGGCTAGACAATCCCTCGGGTGAGAGGCCCGGTATTTCGGATATGCACTTCCATTGGTATAAGAGCCCATAAAGTGTGTCGGTGTACACGGAACCATTGGTGAAAGTCCATAAATTTCGTGTCGATTGGGTGACCGTTGGTGTAAGTCCATAAATATCCACCCCAAGAAAGACCCCGGAGATTTTAAATAGTCATTGGGTGTGTAATACAAATGGCGGGGGCTTGGAAAGCCCAGTCTTGATACTCACTGCATAGCATGGGGTGAAGGTAAACGACCAGAGCTAGAAAAGCTCAGTTTTATACATATTGGCATTGCATGTGTTGTGGAGTCGGGAAGGGCTCCGATAAATTGCATAAATGGAATCATTTCATTTTATGGCATGACATGTTAGATCCCAACTTTGATTTGCTAAATCTTGGTTGGAATGATTGTTGTTGGAAAATGTGCATGTGAACATTGTATATGCACTTAGATTGAGGAGTAACCTCTGTAGGAAATATTCTACTGGGCGTTAGCTCACCCTATACGGGAAATATTTTAGGTACGGGGTTTGTACTAGTGGAGGACTCACACTCGGGGCCTCAATGATGAAGAAAAGTTGGGTTGTGGCTTTTGAAAATAAGTTTTGTAAAACCTTTGTAAAATTCCCTTATGAAAATGTAATTGTGTAAATGGCTTGTAATCATATGAAAATAATATAATAGAACTTGTGTGGATCAAGTATAATGTAGAAAACTATATTTTATATGTTGGGAATGAGTTTGAAAATGTTTCGGATGAATTGGAAATGAAAAATATGTGAAATAGACAATTTTGGGCAAAACCTTCCAGAAGGTCGAAAGAAACCTTCCGGAAAGTTTGGCCAAAGACAAAGAAAAACTGGGGTAGTGGGTGAAACCTTCTGGAAGGTCTATTCTAACCTTCTGGAAGGTCTTCACATTTTTCTAAATGACGGAATCCAGTGTGTAACTTATTCCGGAAGGTTTAACACATCTTCCAGAAGGTCGACACATCTTTCTTCAAGATAGGATTCCAGTATGCTAAATCTTCTAGAAGCTTTATGAAAACCTACTAGAAGGACGATGAAAAACCCTTGAAGGAACTTTTCCAGTAAGCAAAACCTTCTGGAAGGTCGAGCAAAACCTTCCGGAACGTTTTCCAAAAATCTAAAATTTTAAGAATGCATTGCTATGCTTTCGAGCTATGTGTTCTTTGGTTCCAATGACACAAATGGACCTTAGATGAGATACACTAAGGTGTATTGAACCTTGATGGGATTAAATGATTAAAGGAACACGGGTTACATGTGTGAGTTATAATCCCGGACAAAGGGATATTATTGACGTGATGCCGGAGTGGGCAACAATCATGGGTATTTCCATGGGTTGACGAATGGTCAATGGTTAATACAAGACCCCCGGATTTTGGGGCGTCACAGATTTCATAAGAGAAGTTAGTTTTGGACAAAATTTTCCTAGGAGCCATTTTAAAATTCAAGTTCAAGAAGAGAATCAAATTGAAATTGAGGAGATTTGAGTATTTAGAGAGATTCCTTAGGGGTTTTTGGAAGTTAGAGAGAGGGTGTATAGAGGTGGGACTCAAGTGTTTTAGGGAATGGACTGATTTCCTACAGATAGAAAACTTTTCATTTTTTTTTGGACCAAACAGGAACCTACGGTAGGAAGCAACTTTCGACCTACTGGTAACTGGGTTCAGAATTTCAACATTTTTTCTATAATTTGTGTTTCTAGAATTAATTAAAAACAAAACTAATGAACTTTAAATCCTAAAACTCAAAATATACCCAATTCCACAATTTCTCAAGTATATG
The DNA here is from genome assembly GCA_963454935.2 of Ilex paraguariensis. Classification (NCBI taxonomy): domain Eukaryota; kingdom Viridiplantae; phylum Streptophyta; class Magnoliopsida; order Aquifoliales; family Aquifoliaceae; genus Ilex; species Ilex paraguariensis. The sequence continues at coordinate 45,199 of CAUOFW020002633.1, forward strand.
CAATGCAATTTATGACACAAAATAACAACTATAATACTAAGGAATTTAAAGCATAACAAACTATCGAATGGAATGAAAATTTAAATGCAAAATCAGAAATACAAAACCATTTTTGTAGGTAACACGTATGCATTGAACCTATGCACTAAGCCTTTAAACCCCTAGATTTCCCAATTGGATAATTGTCGTCTCATGAAGGTTTCCAGGGAAGATACCTACAAACTTCAATTTTGTCTATCTGGACTTCAAATTATTGTTTCCTAATTACCATGAAATCAAAGTCATACCATATCTACTCAAACTAATTAGCACACAGGTTTTTTAAAGACTTCTAGACTGTGCAAAAATATTCACCATCATATTAATACTCAAAAACCCACGTGTGTATTAAATGATCATACAACTCAAGAGATTCATCAACCTAGATTCATATTCCAATTAGCTATCCAAAGCTAGCTTCAATGCCAAAACTCACCAATGTTTCCACACTTAGAAAATAAGTTCTCTGATTATCACGTTTGTTCCACTCATATGTATATGTGAGGATCAAAATTATGTAAATAAGACAATTTTACTCATATATTTCTCAAAAATTGAAGATTTTAATTTAAATGAAACAACCTTGGCATAATCTCATGAAGGAAATATTAAAATACATATAAGTAATATTGTTGGTACATCTCATAGACATAAAACTTACACACTTAACCACACCTTCTAAATCAAGTAAGACTTTCAATGGTTTTGTAATGAGTTCCTGGGCCAAGGTTTAAGAAACGACGGATTTAATGATTCAAAACGGGTTATCCTATAGAAAATTTTCATATTCAAGATACACTGAACCCTTTTTTCCATATAGCATAGATGCTTATATCCCTCATTCTTCG
>CAUOFW020002634.1:0-46068 GCA_963454935.2 Ilex paraguariensis
TTTTGGCGACGGTTTTGAAGAATGGAACTTCGAGAGGTGTTCAATATGCGCTTCTGACTATGACTATTTCGTTGTGTTGTTGTAGTGAAAAGGCTTGTTTGGAAGCCTTGAAAGATGGGGTTTTTGAGATCTGTGTTGAAAAATTGGAGGATGATAATGAGAAGGTTAGGAGAAATGCAAAGAGTTTGATACAGGTTTTGCGAGGCAAGCATTCAATGAGGTGAATACCGAATCGGTTTAATTGCTATGAATGAATGGATGGCTTTGGAAGAAGATGAAGGGTCAAGGTTGGTTTTTGCGGGCATAATTTGTGGATTTTGTTATCTCCCATTTTCGATGGTGAGGTGGTTCTCCTTTGTTTGATACTCTTTGTACAAAAAGATTACATTTGATGAAGGATGTTGTTTTGTTGTAATATCTTGTATATTACTGCAATAAAGATGACACATATCAGCTCTCTGTTTTAGCTGTGTTAATGGAAAGTTTCAAAATTGGTTCTTTCCTTAGTTTTCCACCTTAAAGTTTCTTATATGTCAAAGCATTTTGTATTGGGCATATATCTAGAATATTTGATTTGCAAATTAAGGGTTTGAATTTCGGTTAATTGCAGCAACATGCAAACAGCATCTAAATTCTTGGACAGGGAAAGCAGTGTAGGCCTAGCGTGAGAACTGATTTGTGCATTTTTTGCCTTTGATAATGATTTGAGTACTACTTACATCTGTGGTTCCCTTTGTTAGTTAGTCGATGAGAATTTGATGTCTTGTATTTTTTGTGATAGCGTTTGATTGAAGGCTTTGCATTCTCAAGCATAAATGACCCGTTGCTGAATTAGTTTCTTTCTTTGGTTAACATTGGTTTGAAAGCATTGAAACAAGAAGTCCAAGAGAGAACAAGAATGCCTTTGATGGCATCTGAAAAAATATTGTTTCTGTTTATTCGAAAACAATGTTCCAACAAACTGGTGTTTTGGGAAGCACAATGGCGATGTTTTGGTCCAATATTGAATCAAACGGTTGTCTGTGTGCTCATGAACAAACACTTGTTAACTAGATTAGTGTTTTAGTCAGTTATTCTTTTCGGTACCCTTTGATCTCGGTCTTGTTTTGCAGTGAAATATGTTATCATCACGAGTGCTTAAAAGCATATGCATGGTGCTTTGTTCTTGCCCCTTGGTCGTGCTTAAAGCTTCTTTCGCAATAACCTTTCAAAGTGTCTCGAGTGCCTAGCTTTGAGGTAACAAATGCCTGCTCAAGTTTGAGAAAACTACCTGCTCAAGTTTGAGAAAACTACTTTACTTCCAATCTAATTCTGTTATTATTTACTTCATGATTAATGCATATTGCGTGTATAATCGGTGGATCTCACATGACTAATTACCTGTAGTGCTGTTGGTATCTTAGGAAATGCTCTCTCTATGTCTCTCTCTCTCTCTCTCACCTGAGGCCCTGACCTCTTCTCTTCCCTATCTCCCCCCAACCTCCCTCCACCCATCTCTCTCTTTCCCTCTGAGTAATGATTAATTTATTTAATTCCTTGCTTGAAACGTCAGGTTGGTTTATCTGTTCGCGGTCCAGCCATTAAAAATGTGAGAAAGACAAACCTTACACAGAATCTCTATATATTCAAGTTGTATGCACCTAGGTATCCATTCTATAGGTTGAAAATGGCCATAAATCTTATATTTAACATGGATACCCTACTATACCATTGTTCTTAATCTTTCGTTAGTAGTAGTACCACAGCTTGCTTGTTTGATTCCTGTGTTATTGGTGAAGCAATGGGGTTGGGTGATTAAATATTTCATAATAGAATGCAGCTGGCTATGGAAACGAAGGTTGACTTGGTTTTTATCGTTCAATGGCCATTGACATATGAAACCGCATTTGGTTGATTTCAGGTATGAATAGTAGCTGCCGGGCTGCGAAAGCGACTTTGTAGATGATGATATTAGGTGATGGGTGCTTTTTTCTTTCTAATATATTGCAGTTGTTGTCTTGTGACTGTCAAATTGTTAAGAGTTGTTGATGGGAACTTCAAGGACGGACTTTTTCATATGTTGTGTGTGTGATCTTGTGTGGTTACTTGCTATAGAATTCTCAAGTTTTCTTTGGGTGAGTAGAAATCCTCAAGTTTATCTTCCAAACTACAGATGTTCCTTGGTATGAAAAAACGTGTTTACAAAATATGCTTTTAAAAGAAAACTAAAAAAGCGCATATATGAAAAAATGTGGGTTTGTACCCTTACGGGAATGAGATTAGCGGTTGGGTTAATAACCTTCGTTCTTGCTCCTGCCCCACTCTTAGGCCTTGAGGTCGGGAATTCAAACTTTGTTGTTCCCTTGTCTTGCCATTATGGGAATACTATTGTTTGGGAGGGTTTACGCCATACTTTTACGGAAATAATAATAGTTTTGAAAATATGGAAAAAAGTATAGTGAATAGTAAATTAGGATTAAAAATCATGATAGTTTGGGATAAAATTCATCTTTGTTTTTGGTGGGACTGTAATTTTCTTTTGGCAACAAGTGGATTAGTGCGGCTGGTACTTTAATTTTTTTTTTCTCTTTTGGCAACAAATGAATTAGTACTTACCCTTATTTTTGTTCCTGAAATAAGCATCTTTAGTGCAACTCTTACTCTAGTTTTCTTCTTAGGTTTAAAAAGAAGATTTTCAACTCTAAGGATAGTTGAAGTGGTAAATGAGGTAACTTATAAATTCAGACGTCTTAAGTTTAAATTTTGGTAATTTTTTGAGATCAGGTCATGAGAGATTTATTCCTTCATGAATATCTTATGAAGAATATAATTTTAGCGTGGATGACCTGTTTTTGAGCGGACCGAAGAGGAAATTAGTTGAAGTGTGTGTAAGTTGGTCTTAACACTCCTAACTTTTAAAAAAAAAAAGATTTTCCCTAGTTGTGGATGCATACAACATACAACTATATTTTGGAATTATTTTGAGCTTAGTTCGGACTTGACTCGTTTTAAACAATTTTTTAAGATCATTTTTTTAAAAACGAACTTGACAAACTTGACTCGATTATCAACTTTACCTATTAGTTGATAACTCTATCTATAACTAATATTTTGTCACTATGTCTTGTTTTTTTTTTCCCTCTTTTTGAATTCATTCTTCGACCACCATCACCGCCGCTGTCTCCCCTAATATTTCCTCATTGTGGTACCATGTGGGGTGGGTTCTAATTCAAACTTATTGGATAATGATCTTACTTTGCATGTACCCTTATTATGGTTTTACCATTGTCTATGAGGAAATCCTAGTAGAAGAAATGCATGGGATGTGTTATTTGAATAGAGTTCATTGATTATGTGGTGATTCATATGGTGAATTATTGACCAACAACCAACCCAAAATAAACATATGGTTTCTTCTTCAAGCTCTCCATGAAACTTGGTGGAGCCCACTACCAACCCCTTTGACCGAGGCAATGTTGGTGGTTGGTTGATCAAAAATCTCTATTGTTATGAAAGAAAAGTGGTGGCGTGGATATACATTGGGCAATGGATAGTGGAGAGCCAACTGAAAATAGAATCCAAATAATGCAATCCTCCCAAAAGCCAACACCAATTACCAAAACCCAATAAACACGTCTCTCTCTCTCTCTCTCAATTCAAGTGATAATAATAATAAGTTATTTACAATAATTCAAGTGATAACAAGAATAAGTTATAAATTTAAATATTTTTATTTTGAATTTTATTAATTCATTAGAGTTACTCCATGAATAATTTATTTCTTATAAATATTTTTGTCACGATTAAATCGAGATCGAGACTAATCAAAATTGAAATAAATATTTTGAGAAAAAAGAGATATGACAAGACATTTAGTCTTCTATCCCTCTCAACGGTGCAATGCCATTAATGCATGATAGCAGAGGCACTCGTGGAGAAAAAGGCAACCTCACTGGGTCCTTTCAGCCATTTATGATGAGAACGAGAGCATCTTTTAGAACAACTAAGCCAGACCAATGTTAGAGAATAACGGAATTTTTCTTCTTTGTTAACTCAAGTACTAAATTTGCATAAGATTCTCGAATTTGGGCTGCAAAAGAGGGAAAAGAGACTAGACAACCATACCATCATTCATTTATATCTCAAAAATTATTTTTTATTTTTATAAATAATTTTAAAGATAAAAATTATTTGATTAGTTATTTTTCATTTTTAAAAATTGAGAATAAAAATTAGATAAATTTAAAGAATAAATTAGAACTATTTTATATACTTTTGAAACTAACATTTTTAAAATTTAGAAAATATCATTACTACGCATCCACCGCCATTTCAACACTCCCACCATTACCCTTCCACCAACACAACCACCACCACCACCACACTTTCGTTATCACCATCATATTCTCACCACCATCTCAACTACCACCATACTCTCACCACCACCATATTTTTTGTTTTCATTATTTTTTAGATTACTGTCCAAATAAATTTTTTTGTTTTCTATTTCGTTAAACTATTTTTGGAATCATATAACTAAATAAGTTCTGTAACACAAAAAATATAAAAAATAATTTTTTAAAACTCTTACAAAAAAATAATTTTCAAATATTATTTTTTGAGATGCAAACTAAACAGAACTCTAATTTTCTGATTACAATTTCAATGGATTTGTGTCACAAAATCCATTGAATTTTGTGACTCAAATCCATTGAATTTTCACCTTTTTAAGATATCAAAATATGTTTCTCCAAAATTTGTTGGGATTGACATAGATATCTAAATCAATAGACAATTTTCAAACAATTATTTTTTTTGTTCAAAGTTTGGAATAAGTTTAAATGCTTGTTTCAGAACTTCCTTGGATAAAAAAAATGGACAATCACATTGTGCAAATTTGAAATGAAATAATAGAAAATTAATAAAAGAGAATTCATTTATTAATTCAATTGAAGGGACTTAGGTTGCAAAAAGACTGAATAAACAACATTGATTATAACACTAACTACTTCTAAAAACTAATTTAAAACTGCTCCTAATAATGCTCATATCCTAAGTCTTGTGGGAGTTTGAGTGTATCTCTATCCTCTCTAATTGTCCTTTTGTAGTCATTATCTTCGACAATTTTATTTTTGTCGATAATAACCTATTGGTAACTCCCAGTTGATTACTTTTTCTTTTCAAACATGATTGTCACTAATTATTTCTCATTTTTTCTTCATTTTCTATCACGTGTCATTTTCTTAGTAATTTCGTATTTGTTGAAAAAATGGTTTTCTTATTTGATTATTCGTGCAGATATGCGTCCCTGTGAATACACTTTGTTTACTTACTACACATTCTGTTTAAATTAATGCATAATTTGTAATTCATATAATTTAACATAATATAATTATATACATATTTTCTATAACAACGCTATCAAGTGCTAGTATACCAAATATTTCTAGGATATGACATGTTATCTCCAAAGAACGTGTCAAGCAGCACATACACCGATCTACTCTTTTTTCATATCACGCACTAAATAAAGGAAAAATTATGATGATAACAAGTGGCAAGGGCCGCCCAAAAGAAAGAGACTCGTCTTTAAGAAAATAAAGTGATAGTGTAGATAATCATGTGATACTAACAACGACCATGAATTACCATTGGTAAATGGGTTGAAATCAAAGGCGTGTGGGGGATGAAATTAAGAAGACAAGCACGCTTCGAGACAAAACTTCATTGATGCCACCTTTTTCATTCCTTGGGGTACACGTACAAATGAGTTGTGTCCATGACCCCAATCCCATTGGCTCTTTTGCTTTGTGTCATTCTCATCCTCCTCATACGCCAAGAAAATTACTTTGTTGAATTTATAATTACTCGTATTAAGTATCCAGAGGGGTGATTTGGATGGGTTTACCCGGGTCCAACTCAAAATAGTTAGGGTCGATTTAGATCTGTTGTCAAAAAATAGGATTTCGAAAGTGGTTTTTGAAAACGGTTTTAGAAAAATGTGTTTTAATTATTTTGTATTTTAAAGCATGTTTGGTGATATGATTTTGGTAACGATTTCAAAAGATAAAAAATAGTAAAATATGTTTGGGTAGTGGTTCAAAAAATAATAACAAGTGTTGAACGAATGCCTATGGACAAATCTCAGCTAAAAATTGAACATACAGTAAAAATATCATCTTTTCCCTCTTTGTGAAAAATGACAAAACAAAATCTCAATTTTTTAGTTTGCATATATGGCCAAATCTACAGAGAAAGTCAAGATCAAGAAAATCTACAATATCAATTGACGAGAAAACACAAAATACACGGAAAGAACATTTTTTAAGAGTTTATTAGAAATTGACTAGACCTCTCTCCTCGCCGGTTCATCCCAGTTGAAGGGCCGAAGATTCGGACAATATTGGGGGGTTCGAAGGAATCGATCAGGCTTGCTTGCAAGTGGAATGAAAGAAACGAATGATGGAGAAATATTTTTTCCCTTTTAAATAATACCATCAAATGTATAGTAGATTGCATCTTGTATTTTAATTTTTTTTTTTTCAAAATTGTGTATTGAAACTGACGATAAAATTATGACTTTTTATTCCCAATTTTTGAAAAATTAAATACAAAATTCTACTGTTCACGCAATTTCTCTTCTATTTTTCATAAAAGTTCTCAATGCTCGAACTGGCTTCGACATAAAATGTCAACTCCTAGGCTTTAGAGTTGAAAACAAACCCAATTCTGCCTCGACCCAAATACGTACAAACCGAAGATATGAACTCAAAATTTATCCCTATGTATATAACTCATCAAACCTAAATTGAGTTTGAATTCAATTCGATTTCATCCCAAGTTTCAACTTATAATCTCAACCAATTTTCATCTCAACTTCTATAATCTGACATCCGCCTTAAAAATATAAACATTGTTAGAACTCAGATTGAATGCGGGCTGATGTTTTCTAAAATGGGTTATGCCCGAGTGTTCAACTTACTTAACCACTCTTTCCATTATTAATCAGTTGAAGTTCCATCTCAAAGTGTATGTAACACTTAGTTTCTATTATCTTCATTGTAGTTAAAAAGAAATGGGTATATTTTTTCATGAGAGGGCTTGAGAAATCTTTCTCCTTAAATGCTTAATTTTTAGATTTTAAAAATATTTAATTAACATTTTCTAATCAAATTATTTCATTTGACTTATTTAACTACTCCCTCTATCTTTTGTAACTATTCCTATTGTTGATACCAAAATTTGGCATGGCCTGCACGTCAGTTCGTCTGACTTCAACCATTTGAAAAGGAGGTTGAAAATTGGAGAAAAATTTCGAGGTCGGCCCTACAATGCTTAAGTCAGTAAATAATTCAAAAGTATTAAATTCTTTCGGAGTTAGGAGTGCATTCCTAGAATGTTGATAGGAGCTGAATTTATAAGCACTCTAAGTGACAGAGTTGCATTACAATTAAACTCCGGCCTCCTCAATTCAATTAGGATTAGATTGTTAACCATAAGAATGAGTCTTATTTTCGATAGTCACCTTATCCGTACACCCAACGGGCCTTTGGTCTACTGATATTTCTTACCTTATAAAGACTTTACTTTCTTGAAGTTATGAGTTTAAGTCTCTTTTCTCCTCTCCCTTCCCCCCCAAAAAAATAATAATAAAAAAAAACCTTATCCTTATGTAAAGGATTGGCTTTTATTGCAAGTGATGCATTTTGCCATCCTTTTTTTGACTTGGATTAGAACTCTTTTTGATCAGAGTTGGATTTGGACTAAATGAATTAATGGACATTTAGTCTAATGATACTCCTTATCTTATGAAGATTTTGTCAAGGTCAAGAGTTCAAATCTCACTCCCAAAAAAAAAAACTAAATGATCTTTTTATCTTGTGTCAATTTCTCCATCATCACCTTCTATTTTTTTGTACTATTACAAATTTAACGTTTCACCATTTTCACTTTTTTAAATTTTAAAAAATTAATTAAATAATGGACAATATTTTTAGTAATATGAGGATTAAAAAATGATGAAACAGGTGATAACGGGGGAAACAAATTTCTTGTATCGCACGGGATGCTAGGTTACATGACCAAGTAAAATAATTGCTTAGAAATAAATCTTTATTTTCACTACTGATGTCATCAACGACCACTATGACTGAGGACGAGGTCCTTAGCTCGCGGGTCAGCCCAAAATACACAGGATATCCATTAGCCTCAAGGATTGGGTCGGAGTCTGCGTTTTAGCCCATTTCATCCTGACAAGCTGGCCCATTATCTTTGTGGCCTGATTTAAAAGCCATTGAAGACTACATTGTGGATAGGACCGATAATTAACTCAAGTTACTTATAATCGATTATGCTTCGGTTTATTTTGGGTTTGTTTCGAGTTTTACTAGTTTAAAGAATAAATAGAACTTGAAGAATTTTTTATACTCATTTTTATTTTTGGGCTTGGTTCAAGCTCGGATCGCTTAGAAACGAGTAGAACTTGAATAATTGTTTAAACGAGCATAAAAGGCTTGATTCGATCTCGTAAAAATATTAGCTTTTTTATATGTAAAATATTTGAATTATTTGGGTTCAACTTGTTTTGAGTTTGATTTGGGCTCGACTCGTTACTAAGTGAACATAATATGAATAATTTTTTTAATTAGTTCAAAAAAATGAATTTGTTTACTGGTCTCAATTATCAACCTCATACATGGATGACCTATTAAATACTCCCTTAAGGCTGGCTCGATGAACTCAAACCATTCACCTCCCTCTCGTGGCAGTATAATAGTGGGTGTAACGGGGAACACTATGTTATTATTATTACGTGGTGTCACCATCTAATAATAAATTTACAAGTGAACAAAGTAAACCTCTTTTTTGATACATGTTAATTTATTATTAATTTGTGATATCACGTGACAATATTGACGTGATGTCATTGTTATATTCAATATTTTCTTTTCTCTTGGCGGCTATCCTGGCCCTAATGATCCGATGATGCGGATTGTTATGGCCAGTTTTGAGATAGATTGACATTGTTTAAGATAAACTTTTCTGTATTATCTATTAAGTCTTCCAATGAAAACGTCATTGAAGATGAAACCAATATGTCATGGTGATCATATCAATTTAATGGATATAAAATTCTATGTTGAATAACTCTACAAAATTACAAGCTCCTTACGCAAGGTCTGATGTATTATAGGTTTGAGAAGTCCGCAGCATCTGTGTACGTGACTATCTAACATTTGGATTTAATGTAGATCTCATCAAACATTAGAATTTAATTTTGATGTAATGATTCCTATGAAGTCATATCATTATGTCAGCAAATTAAGTTAAATTTTTAAGTTCAAATAGTAGTACTCCTATCTTAAATATGTCCCTAAATTCTACATTTTCGAACCGAAAGAAAACATTTCAAGTTTAATTTCTATTTTATTAGTAAATAAGTAACCACTCTTTTTTTTTTACAAGGTGTTCAAGTTTGTATCAATTACTCTCTCGAATTCAACAGTTGGCTACCATGACTTGAGTTGAGTTAGAGTATATTTCTAACGAGACAAGAGTGACTAACGCTTAATGAGCATGAGAAAGAATTGAACTCGAGACCTCTAAATTACTAGAGATCAAATTCACCTATAGAATCACTCCTAAAAATTATGTTACTGCCATCTTCACCTAGAAAATATTGGTCCAAGACTTTGTTAAACTTAGAAGTAATGCCTCTTCATACTTTAGTGTTTGAACTACTTCAACGGTCAAGAGTGTTTGAATTAGTTTGTACACACCTCGATTAATCACTTAAATTTACAATTCATTCATGTTATATCCTAAGCTTCCTCATAGTTATACTTTGGTTTTGTATCTAGATTCTAGACAACTTAAAAGCTATGTTCAGTCAAAGAGATAGAAGAAAAGCCAAAAAAAAAAAAACAAACTTGATATTAAACCATTTTTGTCACCTCTTTTGTCGGAGTGGACAATGTTGAAACTTCATTCAAAGGTTTACCTTAAATATTTTAATGGGTGCTGCTAAATAGTTTAGTGTTTGTTGCCGCCTGTACCGGATCACTGTCTCAACTATTACCATTTTGGCTGGGTCAATGATCTCGAAGCACCTACGTACCTTCCTAATCTCTCCATGTTAGAATTGCATTGAATATCGTAAATTAAATCTTGAATACCTATAATTTATTGATACTGTTAAACTATTAAAAATATTATCAAAAATATTATTAATAAGATTTAAATTCAAAATATTTACGTTTATGATTCGTCTTAAACTAACCCCTTCTTTTTTATAAATTTATGTGGTCTCAATACGAGAAGTGCATTTTTATAATCGGGTTGGAACGCTAAGCGATTTTCTTAAAACTCTCGATTATAAAAGTCTACCGCCTATAAAAAAATGTTAGAAAAATGAATTCTGAAAAAAATTATAATTTAATCAAAAATAATATTTTGTATATGCAGTCCTCCCAGTTACATGTGTCCATTGCCTTCGGAATTTTCGTGAGTGATGATCATCTTCCTTGAAGGGTACTGGTGATGAGCCATTATGTATTTGGACCTTATGTTCTTTTATGTGAACACAAGAGCTAGAATCAACTAGTCTAATGTACATTTACTAATCTTCTTATTAGTTTAGTTTTGACCTTTCTCTTATTATTTTTTCTTTATTAATATGCTGATGGGAGGATGATGTAAGCCTAGCGTAATAAGTTTTTGAAATTTATATCAATATTAAATGTTGTTTGATCAAGTCTAACCTAGGCTGCAAATTTTGTTTTGGACTCTATTGTCAAATAAAACATGGACATTTTATTTTATTTTTTCCAATTTCTTATTGTCGCCATTGGGAGAATGGACTCGGGGGGAGGGGGCAGCAGTCAGGGTTGTTTTGATAGAGATCCGATGGTTGCACCCCTATTCAAAGTCAATTAACAATTACATCTGTCTCTACTCGCTGACAATCTCTCTTTTTGTTTTCCTTTGAACTCAAAATAGAAATAAAAATCAATTTGAAACCGATAATGAATCTTCTTTCTCACTTTTTAATTTTGTTTTCGACACTAAAATGGGATTCAATTTTGGAATTTTTGAACCGATTTGGTTACTTTTCAATTGATTCATTGCCGTAGAGTTTTTAAGTCTTTGAGTTGAGACGGGATGCATATTTTCTTCTTTTTCGAGAGGGGAAGGGGTATGAAGGAGTTGTAGGTTTTTTGTAGGATGGAGAATTTTGGTATACTAATAATGTCGAGAAGAACAAAGAGACTTGTCGGGCATCACATGCGTGGAAATTTTACATCGGATAAAAATGAGATTCTCACCCGATAAATATGAATTCCAAACATGTTTATTAAACAATTTCTTTTCTCTCAACAAGAATCAATGAGAATATGAAGGGGTTGTTACATTTTCTTCACTTTCATTTTAAAATAATAAGATGGTAAATAAAGTGCTAATAAATGGGCAATCCAAGCAGTGCCGGCCAAACCTTTAGGCAACTTAGGTCATTGCCTAGATCCCCAAATTGGAAGAAAAATTTGGAGCCCAAAAAAAAAAAAAAATTATTATTATTTTAGAATATAATTTAAATACTTAATATATTTTAATTATTGAATTAATAGTGAATGCTAAGTTTAAACAAAAATTACTATTTATCTAATGTACGTAATCCTCAAATTAAGTGTAACTAGAATTATTGTAAAATTTTTAGAACCTCTTTTAAAAAAATTTAGGGCCCTAAAGTTCAGTTTATTTTTTTATCTCACCTGATATTTATATTATATGTATTATCACTTTGCAGTCTTCTTATTAAAATCAATTGTCTATCGTATAATAGATACGAATAATGATTTTATATTTGTATAAGTTAAAATCAATTAATATTTATATTATATGTATTATCACTTTGCAGTCTTCTTATTAAAATCAATTGTCTATCGTATAATAGATACGAATAATGATTTTATATTTGTATAAGTTAAATTTGAGGTTATTTTTTAATAATTTTGGTTACAATACACATGATGACTATAAAATAGAGTGAGTATAAATAATACACTAGCTATCTTAGACTGATTAACCATAGTTGTCTTACTAAAATTTTTTATTTAAAAATTGCTCTTTTTCTCTATGATATCTAACAATATCTCATTTATTTTAAGACTACTCAACTTGTGTAAATTCCTATTTTATATACATTAATAAAAAAAATTATTTTACTAGTCAACCTAATTTTCAATTATGTTTCTCTTTTATAACAAATAGTATTTATTATTATATTTGATCTCCGTATTTGACTTCGATTAATACAATTTTTATTTGTAAACTTTGAATTAGTATGTTATGTCTTAAAAGACAAAACAAATAATTTATAAATAAATATATGTTAATAAGTTTTTAATATTACTATTATTACTGAATAAATATTTATACGACCTCGTATAACATTTTTGTCCATGCCCCAAATTAGCTTGGGCCGCCCCGCCCCGAATCCAAGGAGGATAACAAGGATTTTACCTTCTTACAAATTCAGAGGGAAAAGGTGGGGTATTATTACGATGAATGATGATCAGCGTGACATCAACAACTTGTAATGTTTGATTATTTTGAAAATGACCCCACTAATAACGTTATTTGCCCGTATATAAAACTAAGTTTAACATGTAAAGGACTACGCACTTTTCACTATAAATACAGGGGAGCTTCACTCCCCTTCTCTCTATCCTCTGTTTAACATTTCATTCACCAGATAAACACTTCTTCATAACAACCCCCTTAGCGAGAGAAAAGATTCCTCCAATGGCCACTAAAGTTTACATTGTGTATGCATCACTCTCTCTCTCTCTCTCTTTTAATGCAAGTATAAGCAATAGTCTCTGTATCTATGGTGTTTGTAGAGAGAGTTCTCTTCTCTACTATGGTTGTGCTCTGTTTTCGTGAATCATATTGTTTTTGGATTCTCTATACCACATTTGAACCAGACTCAAATAATGGGTTTGTTCGACTTCACTACATTTGATCCGGGTCTATGTGCTTCTTGAATATTGTATCTGTTTGATCTCCAAATCTGAAGATTCTATCAAGAAGAAAGTGATTTTGATTCCTGTTTCTCCCAACTAAATGAAATGTTGTGGCTTTATTACTGAAAACTCTGTCGTTGTTTTTCATATATTCAATCAAAGGTATTCATTTTCTTGGATAGTATTTCTATTAATATTTGTTTTGTAATTAGGTTTAGTTGACTCTTAGGCTCTTCTCATTTTGTTCACCTGTCAAAAGGATTGACTTGACATTTTTATTAGTAGTTTAAGTTCTTATAATGTGAACGCTTATTTGGAGAGCTTGTTTGAATAATTGTTACAGATTCATAAGGTACTGGCTTCATTTTGGGGGCTATGATAATAAATTACAATCTTTTTCGATCTGTGATCAAAATCCAATCGTCTCGAGTAATATTGGCTTAGCTTTGATGTTCTGGCAAATTTCTAAAGCTTTTTAAAAAATATGGATTAATAAAGTGTTGCATCTTTACTCTGATAGTGAAATGCAACTGGACTTTTTAGGTCCTGGCTTCATGTGGCAATTGTTCCTGTCAACATCGTGATTATTATTTTTTTTTTTGCATTATAAAAAGTTGAATTGATGCATTTTTCTGTCGGTAAGGATTAATGTTGAAAAACCTATGGTGTTACAGTTACTACTCGATGTATGGACACGTTGAGAGGCTGGCACAAGAGATACAGAAAGGGGCTGCATCTGTTGAAGGAGTCGAGGCAAAATTGTGGCAGGCACGCAACCACTAATTCTCTTTCTGACAAATCTACGAATAAAAGTAAATCAAAAAATTATATCAGATTATGATAAATTTAACCAGGTTACATGAAACTGTATACATGATAAAACAATGGAACAGGTGCCCGAGACATTGTCTGAAGACATTCTTGGAAAGATGAGTGCGGCTCCAAAGAGTGAGGTGCCAATCATTACCCCCAATGAGCTTTCGGAGGCAGATGGATTTGTGTTTGGTTTCCCCACTAGATTTGGAATGATGGCTGCTCAATTTAAAGCATTTCTGGATTCAACCGGAGGTCAGTGGAGAACTCAGGCACTAGCAGGCAAGCCAGCAGGCCTCTTCTACAGCACTGGATCTCAAGGAGGGGGCCAGGAGACTACTGCGTGAGTTCCTATCTCTCAAATCTCTACATGAACTGAAAGTTGTGTTTGAGAACTCTGATATGCTAAAACCAAAATAACAATGAAAGTAGTACTTCTAATCTCGTGTACTGGGGCTGCTCCTTTTTTTTTTATTAAATATACAGCTTGACGGCCATCACTCAGCTTGTTCACCACGGTATGATTTTTGTGCCTATTGGCTACACATTCGGAGCTGGCATGTTTGAGATGGAGAAGATTAAGGGTGGATCTCCCTATGGTTCTGGAACTTATGCTGGAGATGGCTCGAGACAGCCTACTGAGCTTGAACTGGAACAAGCTTTTCACCAGGGGAAGTACATTGCTGGCATTGCAAAGAAGCTCAAGGGAACTGCTTGAATTTGCACACTCACCATATCTCCAATAATGGAATTCTACAATAGCAATTGTTTTGTTTCCTTACTGTTCCTAGTTTCAGTCAAAATATGCACTTGTGCTTATTAAAATAAATGTTTTTATTTCGCCTTCTTAGTGTGTCTCAATATACATAGTGTTCGCTTTCAATGAAAAAAATTTCTTACATTTTTGTTTCGAGTTATTGCCAACTTCAAATTCCCTTTGTATTCTACAAATGAGCAACCAAGAACCTGTCCTTTTTCTAGGGGGTGTTGTGCTGAGTTTTGGTTGCCACTGAGAGTGAATGAACTTAAAGAACTGCAGATTTTGATCAAATTTTACACCTTTGTGTGTGGCTATGTATATGGATGTGCATAAATAAAGAAGGCACGGGACATCTCTCGGGTTTTTTTTTGCCGGGGGGAGGGAGGGGAAGAGAGAGGGAAGAAGCTGGTCAAGATGCAGAACAGTGCCATTTATTGGGTCTATTGCTGTGGAGGCCATCAATATTATTATTTTGGGAGAATTACGCTTACCCTCTAAGTTTGTCACTTAATCACTCAGATTCCTTGACGTTTGAAATATTATACAGAGATTTCCTAAGATTTGTATGCGCGTAACACTTAAGACTCTTGCCGTTAAATGTGCGTTAATATATCTGTTAGTAAATTATATTTAAATCCTTAAAAATTTGTAAATATGTAATAGTTAGACCCCTCAAGTTTAAAATGTTATATTAAAACTAAAAATATTCTAATCAAAGATAGAATATCAGATATTTTAAATTTTAAAATAAAAATTCATGTAATATTGTATCATTTATCGAAATAGAATAAAAAATAAAAAGATAATTTTTTTAAAAAAAATTATAATTAATATACAATTATACTATCTATTGTATTACAACTAAAAAATTAAATAAGAGGACTAAGTCATTCATAATAAAACATGAATCTTACAACCCAAATTCATGTTCTATTATGTTATTTATTAAAATAAAATCAAAAATAAAAATTTAATTTTTCTTAAAAAATTATAATTAACATACAATTATACTATCTATTATAATACAATTAAAAAAATTAAATAACGGATCAAACTATAATGACAATAATATATTCTAGCTTTAATTGGGATAATTTTGTAGTTTAATTTTGTCGTTTAAACGACCAAATTAAATTCCAATAGATAGTATAATAGTATAATAATTATGATTTTTTAAGAAAAAAATTAAATTTTTATTTTTATTTTATTTCAATAAATAGCATAATAGAATATGAATATTGGTTATAAAATTTAAAATATTTAATATTCTATTTTTTATTGGAATATTTTTAGCCTAAAGATAACATTTTAAATTTGAGGAGTTTAACTATTATACGCTTATAAATTTTAGGGGGTTTGAATATAATTTATTAACGGATATATTAACGGACATTGACGTCATAGGTTTAAGTGTTATGCACATACAAATTTCAAGGGGTCTGTGCTTAATATTTTAAACGTCAAGATATCTAAGTGATCCTAGGGAGATTTGAATATAATTCTCTCTATTATTTTTCAATGCTGATCCAACAGGTATAAGGATTTTGCTTGAGATAACTGATTTGAGCCTGAAGAGGTGTCAAAGAGCTTGGGCTCATGCGCGACAAATTTGGTGTGTCCAAGAGAAGCCAAGGTCCATGGGCCGAAAAATGTTGGCTGAGGTCCATGGGCCAAACAAAATCTCGGTAGCGTGCCCAAAATCTCCTATTTCTGCAGAGGAAGATTGTCAAAAAAACTCCCCCCCACCAGCTGAGCTTCAAAAGACATTGATACATAGCTTGCTAGGAAGTGTCAGAGTATTTCCAGGAGAAAAATGTTCCATATCATCTCTTCGAAATTGGGAGTTCTTAGTCCTAATAAAGGAAGCATATAGCGTTTCTACCTCATCAATTCCTCCATGCTTTTCTCAAATTAGTTTGGTTATGTTCCTCTTTTTACTCTGCTGATCCATGAACTTCTGTTCAATGTTGATGCGATAAAATTCATTTCTCATGACATTAAACATAGCCTGAGGTGAAGATGGCCTTTTTCATCACATCCCGAAGCTGATAAATACACCAATTAACCATCTTCTTCACCGAAACAAGTACTTACAACATTAACAGGCGAATATTGATCTGGGGTGATTAAAATTGGAGATCGCACATAAACCAGAATCGATCTTTATGCAATTTCAAATCAGCAGCTTAATTATTCCCTTGCAGCATACGCATCAGGATTATTCATACTTGAGCAACTTGACCATACATAAATTCTTTGTTTTTTTTCTTTGAACTGATCACAATACATTATGTCAACTACCCTTGGCTTCCTTCCTAGCATATTCCTCAAATCTTGGAACAATTCAACAGTAGAACAACTCACAAGCCGGAGAAACAATATGCTTGATGTCGATTGTCAAAGTTAACTTGCTTAACAGTCAGCTTTATTCATATGCTTAAATGTTTTGAGTTCATACTGATATACAGTTCTCAACTAGCTGTCTATTGCTGCAACACAAAGTTCATGAATAGCTAGGTACTCCCTCAATTTGCACCTAAACTGAAACTTGCATAATGGGATGAGGACTATGAAAAAACAAGATGGTGGGTCATTTTGTGTTGT
The DNA here is from genome assembly GCA_963454935.2 of Ilex paraguariensis. Classification (NCBI taxonomy): domain Eukaryota; kingdom Viridiplantae; phylum Streptophyta; class Magnoliopsida; order Aquifoliales; family Aquifoliaceae; genus Ilex; species Ilex paraguariensis. The sequence goes on from CAUOFW020002634.1 coordinate 17,179, forward strand.
AAAATTCGTCTCATTTTTCCTAGGAAACAAGTTAAACAACATTATTAGCAAACAACTGCACTGTCATAGCAGATGAACTCGGAAACAATGTAATTCAAGACAAGATATCTGATGTGAGAGCTTCTCTTCGAGTTTTCATTCCCCGATTGAAGGATCTGCAAGTTACATATAGTTAGTTAGTTTATATGCAAAGCTTTGGCCAAAGATAAATTAGCATTTTTTGCTTCACACATTATGTGAATTGATTATCCGGTAACACACTATCAAAATTTTGTTTTTGTGCATTGTTTCGGTCACCTAAGAAACGGAAACGTTTCGATCCGTTTCAAAAACAAAAGTAGCAAAAATAAAAAATTTAAGAATTATATTTTCAAAATATTAGTTGAAATATACCAATGTATTTTAAAATACCATGCAACATTCCAAAATAATTGTACAAATACATAGAAACATCACAAAACACCTCAAAATATGAGAATTTTGATTCCATCACTGATTTATTTTGGTCTTTTTAGAAACCAAAATAAAAATATTTCAAACGTTTTAACCATTTTGAAACAAATTTTAATCTTTGCACCCAAGGTAAGTTAATAAGGAAATAGAACTATTTGTGGACATTAGCTCCTCCTAGCTAGGCAGCTCTAAGATTCTCTTGTGCAGAGTTCTAGTCTATGCAAATGTTCAGAAAAGAATCTGCACATGGGAGCCTTTGCAAAAAAGTGTACACAAGATGCTTTTGGGTTAAAGTGAATTTCATCTCTGTGGTTGAAATTACAGATGTAATCCTGGGGAGGAAAACTTCAGGAGGAGGACTTGCCACCACTCATAAGAAAAAACCTGAACTGGCACATTAAAAACCTTTCAGTGGCTTTTTCTGTTGAGAAAAAGCTAAGAAGATCAGATTCAAATGTTCATAAAGAAAACCCTTTTATTAAGGAAAAAACTTCTCACAGAAGACAAAAATACAGACTTGGCCATGATTAGCCAAAACAAGAAAAGCAAGCCCTGCGATAAAAGTAAGATTGGAACTGCTGGGGAGTCACATACACTTTAAGAACATCTCAATGATGCCAATATACTTTTCTTTTAGTATCCCTTTATGTTTCTTCTTTCTATTAAAACTACACCATATTCTAGGAAAAATAAGAATTGAATTCCAAGAGTACTGAAGAGCAAGAGGGTACAGATCCGATGCTTAAAGGTATGGAAATATTATACCCATCACCCTGATCAATTCGATAGTCACAAAAAGATTATAAAGTTGGTTGCCAAGAGATACTAATCAAGAAAAATGTTTACTGTTAAACATACCTTTTTTATGACTTGTCACTTGTCTCGGGATTATTCAATATAAAGCTTCTCTATTTGATTCGTCAATTGATTATCTATGTATTTGGAATTTGTGTGAATGAGGATTGAAAATTATATTCTTCAAGTTGAGGTCTAAGATAAAAGTGTTGGTTTATTTTTATGGAGTCTAGTTTGTATATGTGATCCGGATGATGACCCGAAATAATTAATGGAAATTTTTCTGAGGCTTAGTCCATGGAGCGAAGGCTTGGGCCGATAGGCCCAAGCCGTAGTGCTCATGGACAAGCCTTGTGGGGGTTAACGCCCCCGAGGAAATTGGGCCCGTTATACAGCCCAGTGCGTAGGACATATAAACTGTTTTGGTGATTAGGGTTATGTGTGCATGGTACAACCGCTCTCTGTATTCAACTCTCTCAATAGTGAAATCCCTGCAGCTTCGTGGACGTAGGCAAATTGCCGAACCACGTAAAATCTGTGTCTTGTTCTTTCTTGTTTTTATTGCTTTATATTCTTGATTTGTTCTTCGATTGTGTGTGTTTGTTAGTGGATTTAAATCGTGAGAAATCCCAACAAAAAGGTGTCACAGATTAAATTAAACTAAGGTTGAGCTCAAATAGCCATTTGAAAACTCCCAACACTCTCTAAGCTTTATATATGATTGTTTCAAGCCAGGTTGCTTTTATTTACAGTTATTTTTATGTGAAATAAATGAGACCCTTCTGAAAATGGCTGGTGGTATCTTCTGCTAGAACAATTACTGTGGACATGCTTCACGAGTTCAACAAACAAACATAAAGCGTACCGACAAAGCAAAGAAGGAGAAGAGTTCACACACGCAAAAGCTAAGACTTTTTAAGTATGTATGCCGAATTGTTCAAACAATCACTTAAAAAACAGATTGAAGAAAAAAAGTACTCATAAGCACAATTCATATTCCGGCACAGGAGAAAATTGTCGTGAGGTTGTAGAAAATCAGATTCTGAAGAAAACTTTATATAAAGTTTTGGGTTGAGGTCAAATGACCTTTTCCCCATTTATTCTGTTCCCTTGTGATTCATTTCCTTGGAGATGCATATATAATCAACGACTTGAGACGGTTCATCGGCAGTTATGTAATATGATGGACAAATATAGTAAAGCATTTTAACAAACAAAGTTTGCAAACACTTTTCTCCCTCTGATTTAATGATACTAACTGCTTCAAAATATGAGATCAAGGGGAAAAAAGTCGAAGAAATATAAGCGTTTGTCTATAGAAAGGGTTGATGAACTGCGTCCCAGATATTATGATTTTGTATGCGATCAATAAAAATGGAATTAGGAAGGGATTGATGAACCTGATTTTCTCCCAAAATGGCAGAAAACCAGACTCGTGGGAAAATTCCACCATTTTTGGATGAATACCAAATGAACATCTTTTACTCATTCAGTCCCGTGGACTCATTTCCTAGAAAAGGGATAGAAACTACATAGACTAATAACCATCTGTTACTTTGTAATGCATGATCAATTGGAACGTTCTCTATTTCTAATGTGTGGTCACCCAAACTCATATTGCTTGATCACGTTTAGGAGGAGCACTTTACGGGTCGTGAGCTTTGGATTTTTAGTGTACAATTAATACTAGAATCATTGATACTCTTGGTGTTCAGGTCACACATCGTGTATACATCTAGAGCACCTCAATTTGATGGGATCGTGTTAGGACTATGGTGAAATGTATTTAGAGTGAGGGAGATGGGAGATCAAGTTGCAAGTGTACAAACACACACGAACCCTAAAAGCATGAACAGTGGGCCGCCCTCTGACTTCCACTATACAAATAAACAAGTCTAAAGTTTAGACGAATAAATGAGCTCCACACACTAAGTCTCCCACTTCTTTCTTAAATTCAATGATAATCTCTTTCATTCTTTGTTTTCTCTTCAACCAAAGTAAAAGGTGGTGCCAACCCTACATGTATTAGGAACAAGAACAAAAGCCCCTTAATTTAGCTCAACAACAACATCACATTCTCCTAAACTAATATACACTTCCAGCTAAATTAAGAACCTTTTCTTTGTTCCTAACCCACCTCTAACTATATAGTACAAGTTATTTGAAAACTCTACATTATCCTTTAATGGAACCAAATCATTTGCTAGCCTACATCATTCTGCCTGTAGCTGGCCCATCTTTGGCTGTCCTTCCTTGGAGGGTCACTTCCTTTTTCTCTCTCTATCTCTCTCTCTTTCCCTTTGTCTTTCTTTTCTTCAATGCTTGAAAAACATACCAATGTGGCTTTCATTCTTTGATTTTCTTTATAAGTTAAAGGTGTCATGCCCAGTTTTGCTAGGCATGTATAAGAATAGTTGCAGAAAATGAGTTCCATGGCTATATTTACTTTAGCTCCCTCATTTCTACCTGAATGTTCCTCCGAATGTTGGTGTCCAGAAATCAGCTGTAGTCTCGGTGGCAACTGGGAAAGTGCTCGATATTGGCACGAGGCAAAGCCCTCGGCTTCTTAAGTCTTGCTTTGGCTCCTCTTGGTCCTTCATTTTATCAGGAATCTGCAAAATGAACCAATTATTTCTCACATTATAGGCAAAACGAAGATGAAAGCCAAACTTAATTTATATTTAAATAAAATAAGAGTTCAAGTCCTTCTAGTGTAAGCAGTTTTACAAGCGAAAAAATGTATAGAAGTGAATCTCATACCTGTTGACGTTGAACTGCAGCTCCATTTTTAATGTATGGTGTACTTAAAACCTGAAATTAGCGTGACACGAATAAAATCAAAATTAGGCACAGATTTTTATATATTGAATTCTGTTAGAACTCAATTTTAATCCAAAAAGTTGAGAACGAGAAGATATAATTGGAACATACACCAACTTGATCATGGAGGAACTTGATGTACTCTATAGCTTCATGGAGAACCGATGCAGTATCAGTCTACAAGAGAAGAACATGATTGGTGTTTACTCTAAGAACAGTACTCCAAAAAGTAGATGAAAAATCCAAAAAATTACCTTTCCGAAAGGTGAAACCAATTGCTGTAGAGCAGTTATTCGGTCCCCTAGCTTCTCTTTTCGGACCTGACAACAAAGCTAGAAAGATTTCATCCATTTCTTTGAAAAAGATAATAATTTTACTAGCACAAAAAAGTTATTAAAGCTCCTTTTAGTCAAAAGCTTGATCGAATCTATCGTACCTTGAAAGTTGGTAATGGCGACGGTGTTTCAATTCGCGGTCTTTTGAAAGCAGGCTCACTGCTAGTTTTCGTTGACACGGAGCCTGGTTCTTGGAAGTCTTCATTATGAAGCTGAAATTTTAAGACACTAAATAGTTTAATTCCAAAACCCCAGTGATAACATACCAAACAATCAACTTTTGTTTACTATTGATCTTCATAATTACCTTTGCACTAAGGTTAAACGTTGATGTGAGAAGATGAGATTGTGTTGAAGCTAAAAGGTTGGCCCGAATATCGTTTAAAGCTGAAGCTGAGGCATTATTCCAAAAGTTTGTGGTGTTGGAGGACTGCAAATGACTAGAAAGTTGCTGCTTTGGCAAAGAAGGCTTTAGCAAGGAAGAGAATTTAGGCAAAGAAGGCAAAAAATCATTCATATTTGTCAGAAAATCTGTTGTAGATGAATAATTCATTGACTGGTTGTCGAAAAAAAGACTCTTGTGGTTGAGAATCTGTATCAAATATTGTTTGCAGCATAGTTGAAGGGTAACCATATGAAGTTGAACTCAATGGAAAGCTTGTAGATAAGCCTCGACAAGTTGCTGAATTTTCAACAGGGCTTGTGATGGAATTTAAGGGCTGTTGTTGGTCTAAAGAAAAACCCCCATTCATCGGTTCAAAGGCCTTTTGGATCTGAGGGCAGTCCTCCCCAGTTTCTTCATGATAATTCAAGCTTGAATTTAGGTCTTCTTGCGACATGGGATGATAATTGTTCTCTATTCTTCCACCACCACTGCAAAATGACAAGAAGAAAAAGAGAGTTTGATTGATCAAATTTACTTCCTTTTTCATATCATTATAAAGCATATAAGTCTCAAAACACCCTGAAACTCTGGACCATGAGGTCCAGTAGCCTATCTAAAGTTCAACAATTATTGAAACCAAAATAATTTTTTTTTTCCTATGTGGAGAATTTAATGATCATGTTACATAAAATATTTGACCCAAAAAAAAAAATTGCTTACAGTAAAGGCTGGTTCCAGTCTGCTGCTATTGATGATGAAAGGCCAATACTCATCATCTCAATAGTCGAATTCAAGGCGATGTTGCCATCGCAGCCGATCGGGCTCGACTGCTGAGACTTTTGCATATCCTGAAAGAGTACAGACCCATCAGAAACTGGACCAGACTCATTACAAGACCTAATTACTTTCATGTCTACCAAGTCACTTGATGACCATCCAAAGCTTCCTATCTCTCCTATGGAAGAAGAACAAGGCGATGACCCGAACGTGGTTCTCAACGGGTTGAACCAACTTCCTCCACATACACCACTCCTGAATTCATCTGCCATGCCCACAGAGATTGTGTTTTCTCTTACCCTTTAAAAATAAACTGTCCTTCTCTCTACCCTCTCTCTTCTTCCTCTTCTTCTTCTTTACTTCTTGCAGTTTTGGGTTCTCTATGAGTTTCCTTGTATGAAAAATGAATTCTCTTACTTGGTGTTATATATATAGTTATATACACATGTATGTGCAACGGTTTGGGTGTACGGACGGTAGAAACTACCGGAATCTGGTTGACATTTTAGAAAATGGATGATTAGACAAAACAAGGGTATTTTGAACCGAATTTTCTTTTATATAAAAAAAAATATTCCTCTCTTCTACTTTAATAATTTATTATTTAATTATTTTTTCTCATTTTTGTGAAAATTTGTTCCTTATGAACAAAGGGACGTGGGGTATGATGGTGGAGTTTTGATATGGGTGCGATTTCACAGTTTAGGAAGAATAATGTAACTTTTGCTTGATTTGATCCAACGGCTGAGATATTTTACGCCTATGAATAGGAATTTCTGGACCACACGTACACATAACTTTCAAGGGTCAATATGATTGTGAAGCATAGGCTACGTTTCTATTTCTATATACTACAAAGTGGTATCCCTAAAGCTGTTATTATTACTATGATAACGGTGGTCATACGTTTTTGAAACTAAGAGGGAGATATGATGAACAATAATGTTAGAGAATTTTTGTGCTATTTTGTTGTATGAAGTATGGATAACATAAGAATTTGAATTGAAATTGTCGAATATGGGGTGTCAAAATATAACATGACTCGTTAATAAGATATGAAATTAGAGGGTTTGAGTTTTTCTTAAACCACTCGTTTCGTAAACGAGTGAACCAAACTTGACACAATTAACAAACAAATTAAGTATGAGTGAAGTCAATAAATAAAAAATCAACGAAATGACTTGATTATATACCGATTATACATAATTTATATACGATACGAATCCGATATAATACGATTAGTTAGACATGTATTAATAAACGAATCAAGCATGAATGAAATATTTTTTGTCATGAATTCGCTTAGACGCAACACGAATCTGTTACATATTGTGTAAGACTAAATTCGAACATGTTAAACCAAATCTTTTTAACGTGAAACCCAATTATCTTGGTCATAATTAAAATGGTTTCCCATTATGAAAATTGATAAAACCACACTATATAGTGCAAAGGGTGAATCGTGAAGCCACTGGCATAAAGTTAAAGGTCATCAAAGAGGCTAGAAAATGGGTATCAAAATGCGTTTTTACCCCAAAAGTAATCAGCTCTTCATGGGTCATTTGATTGCACTATATCTACTATATATGATGTTCAGTCTTTTGGGTGTTTATAAATTCTAATATACTTGATTCTTTTTTGTAAGGAGCAATCGCCTTAATTACCGTTTTTTAAGACTCATATTTACTATGTCACAATCAAATATATGAAATTAACCATTAACCATATGATTGGTAAAAATTAGATCTTAACTGATGGAACTTGCACTCGGAACGTGGTGGTTTGCACCTTTTTGCTAGTTCTACCGTCGAATTAACCGATGCCAACCGACGCCAGTCGTTGGGGCTTTTTTTAAAAAAAAGAAATTGTGCTTTATTTTTTTTCAATAATTGTTAAATCCATACCAAAATTTCTAATTCTACATCTCAAGTTTTCTTAGAAAACCCTCTTTAACTTAAAAATTTTCAACCATGATAAACTGCAAGAAAGTATAACAAAAAGTATTCTCACCAAGAAAAATTCTAAAGTTGAACTCTATGGCCAAGAGAAGTCAAACCATTTCATATCAGGCTAAAGTGCTACAAACAAGAAATAGCACAAAAAATGACATAAGCCAAACTATTATCTCCTGGAATTAATCAATCTGTTGACTTAAACTGACCAAGCAGAAACCTTTGCTTACTATGAAAATTTTCTATTTCTTGACTAAAATAACTTTCTTTGTTGGCCCTTTTCATGATAATTCAATACACAGATATGAACTAATTCAACTATTTGTGGCCTAATTTTTCCTGTAGGAAAGTATCCTGAAAATTTTCAATTAGAATCTTTTAACGACGATTGATAGTTAACTTATGGCATCACCAATTTTTATGTTGATTATGTGTCCGTAATTTTCAATTGTTTTGTTATATGACTATCATGATGGATCAAGAGGACTCAATAAGAGATGAGCGTGACATCAAACGCCGGGTCATGCCTGATAACAAACAATTTCTTAACCCCTTTAACAAATTCACTTTAACTCGTTAAATTGTCATCGTTGTGAGAGGACCACAATACCACTCTCATTAGGTATAAAATTCATTTCAAAATCTTTCGGATTTAGACTTGATAGTAGGTAAATTAGAAACCCAACTCCACATAAACTTTTGACAAATAATAGACAATTTCTTCATAATGCCAAAATAAATTGAAGTTCAAAAAGCTGTAACATCAAAAAAATTACTAAAAACAAGCAATATACCGTTGACTTGCCCGAATCAAAGATTTCAAAGTCAAGTTAGGTCAGTTCCATGAGTTCCATATCCTTGAAAACTCTTAGGAAAATGACCTCCTTTGCTTTGATTTTCTCTAGTTCAGTGGATCACAGCTTTCTTAGTCATTATCCCCCCATACAGAATTCAATATAAAACTCTTCTTTTGGGGGCATTGACATCTTATTCATTAACATTTAAACACAATCCACGAATCTAACCCAAAATTAAAATAAAATTTGTAAATTTACATAAGAAGACCTGCTATACCAATCAAAATTATCCCCTGGACATAAACCGAACTAAACAAACACAAATCAACTAAACATGACAAAATAATAATACATGTTACAAACTCAACGTTTATGTTACTCAAAGTCAGCATACCGTAGGACTTTGGTGGAAATGTGCATCGTTTACTGGAATAAAAGCAAGTCCACGGTAATATAATTTTGTATTGCTAAGTAAGCTTACCTGCCATCTCTAGTTCCTTAATTAACTAAAAAGTAATGATTAGATAAGGGTATTTAAGTTAATAAATATCTATTACCTTCATTTTCAGTCTAAATGAATACAAACCGTCTAATCCCCTGTGGGTCGTACGGCGGCTCACTTGTGGCTATAGGGCCCCACTTTCTATGCAAATCAATTTCTATTCTATGGTGGGTTTTTTTTTTTTAATCTTTATTCCTTAAATATTGTATTTTATAATTTATTTTTTAAACTTTCATTGATTTTAAGAAAGGCACTACAAGATTAGGGTATTTTAAGATAATTTTTTTACGACAGCACTGTTTGTTTGTCACAAAAATTATGTTTTGAAAAAAAAAAAAAAATTTATGCCGATAATAATTTTATAAAAACTATTTGAGTTGAACTGTTGTCGCCATATCAACTTATTATCACGACGTAATACCGTCGCAGTGCCGCCACCAAAAAAAAAATTGAAACAGTAAATAACTTTTTTATTATAACACTTTGTTATCACAAATTAATTTATTTTTTTCTTGTAGTGACGTGTGGTTTAAATACACATACACCGTGTTTGGGTATGTGTGTGTGTGCGCGCGTGTGTGTGGAGAAATGGGGTGGCTGAGGCATACTTGTTTGACCAAGGGCGGTGTGGGCGCGGAAATGGGTCAAAGAGAGGGAAGGGTCCACGAGACATTCGCGCGTGACACGGCACCTGGATCCGCTGGAGGAGTCAAAAGGGTACTAATGGTGATATTAATTTTTTATGATAATAAATTCCGCACCAACTTACGCACATTTTGAATAGTTTCCTCCCTAATCCGATAAACTGCAAATCATTCACGCTATCACTAAAAAATTTATAGGAGATAAATTTCTCGCAACCTAATCCCAAGTGATAGTTCCAGTGATAATAAAAACGAATTATAAATTACTTGAACTATTCCTTGGAATCTCTCAGATCTTACAGGATATCACCAATACAATTTTCAACTCTCTCTCTCTCTATTGTTGCAATATAAGCTATTGATTTTGGAACACATAAAAGTATTGACCGTGACGTCGTGAAACAGTATCACCCGATATGCATAGAATGCCACATAGAAGAATAAATGAACATGAAGACCATTAGCTAGTGAATTATTTCTAGTCATATTTTACCACCGCAAATTGTTGGCTCCGCCTCTAATGCTACCCTTGTATTATATTAGCAAGATTAACAGTAAAGTCGATCTTCAGCAGGTTAAATTTGCTATCTGAGTTGTTGCAGCGCGTGATTAGAAAGAGAGAGAGTTTGAGTTTGCCCATGGCAATGTAATTAGAGACACCAAGGTAGTTGTCTAGTGATGCAATAGGAGAATTAGGTGACACGCATCTACTCTTTGGATTTTCTACTTGTCTTCTAATGCCCAAGGAATGTTTCTCTACCTAAGAAAATGACCACTTTGTCCTTGATGCTCAAGTCATGGCTTATGACCTCGACCCCTCCCTCCTACCATACCTACTAGTTGGTTCAAGAAAGTTCTTGATGACATTTAGAAACACAATTGATAGATTATGATAGTTTAAAAACCCTTCCACTTAGACAATCACCTGTTCATCATCAAATTACAAACCCATGCTTTGTCTCTTGCCCCAACTTGAACACCCATCATGTTTGTGTGTTTTAAGAAAACTCGATGGGAGCTTAACGCATGATGTAGTAGACATGATTTGTTATCAATACAACTCATTTAAACACCTAATCCTTCAGATCGCGAGAATATTGGACTATGAGGAAATTTACTAGTCTAGTTTGAGAAAATGTATCTTAATCTCTTACAATATAATTGCAATAGTTATCTAATTGCTAAGATTGGCAGCATACATCGGCGAGACTTTGAACATCTCATATGAATATACGCTATATTTCCGATCTGACAATAAAATCCATTTTACCACTTCAAAGAACAATATTGCATATATTTAAATTTATCTTTTTATTTCAATTGCGTGTTTGTTGGAGTGCTGATTGGAACGTAAGGTATGTAATCATTCTTCACCCATGCACTTTAAATAAACCGAGACTTGAACGTATAATCTCGAGTTTTTGAATAACTAATATCTTCTATTTAGAGTTAATCCATATGGAGAGATAACTGTATCATACCAACTTCTGTTATTTGCCGATACGTATAAAGATATCACCAATGACCAAAAATACAATTATAAAGATAAGTAACTACGTGAGGCATTAATCATACATTAATAAAATAGCTTGGTGTTCTACTATAATTAAAAAAAAAACCCAATACTTCAAGTTTAATGATCCATGCACAATGAGTCCTCATGAGAAACCCTTGAACCAAATTTCGTATCCAATCATCTGTACCAACCCATATAATCACTCTTTTCATATGGGAATACATGTTAAAATACTTTGGTATATTCAAACCCTAATTATGATGTCATAATGAGGTAATATTGAGGTTTATTAGATGAAAAAAAAAGGGACACATATAGTACACAGGGTTGGAGATATAGTATAAGTACCCCAAAGATCACATGGTAGACAGAAGGGGGAAAAGACACGAGAGAGGGGCCCTTAAAAATGATAACAAAGGAACAAAGTTGAAAAAGAAATGGGAGAGAGAGAGAGAAGGAAACAAGTCCCGGTAATTAATATATATATATAGAGAGAGAGAGAGAGGGAGAGAGAGAGAGACAGAGACAGAGAGATGGAAGGAAACAAGTTCCTGCTAATGTGGTATGGTCCCTTTGGTCTGTGTGAATAGAAAACACAGTAGAACAGACACTACGGGCGCCGTCCATTATCTTTCTACGAGTTTTTGTGAATACTTTTTCACACTACTCAAAAGCTGAATTCATAAAAAACAATAAGACCATTTTGGTGAGGAAATAAAAATAGTGGGGTTTAAACGTAGATTACTAACTAGTGCAGGATCAGACAAATGAGATTTTCATTGAGATTGATCTGTTTGGAATTACTTAGTTCAAAATGTTTCTGATATCACCGATTGATAGTTAAGGGTCCAACGATATGGAGCAAAATATGGATGCTTGAAACTCATAATCACCTAAACTTCATGCTTAATAGTAATCTCTCTCTTTCTTTTTTTTTTGGTTCAGCAATTAAGAGTATCTAGACCAGTTATACATACCTCGATTAATTCTCTTTCCAATTTGGTTAAAAGTATATAATCAACGATGGGACTAGGATATTCTTCAAGACCTAGCCTCAAAAAATTAGCAAAATTCAAACTCAAGACATCTTAATTTATAATTCGTTTTTATTACTACTTGTAATACTCTTGGGTTAAATAATAATCTCTTTCATATTATATGTATTAAGTTTCTTTTATGTCATTTTCTTTCCTATGTGGGATTCTATTTCAATGCCCAACTCTTCAAAAATTTGGGACCGTAGATGTGATGATTTACTTCAATGGTAAGGTATCCAGTTTAAGTCTAAGATGATCCAACTACGTCAGGAAAAATAATAGAAGAAGCATTTCACTCCTTCATACATGCTCCACTTGGCTTGGGAGGATATAACTCTTTTTGTAGAGCTATGCTTTTACTATTGGGTCATTGCGATTACAAGTTAGATGTCCAGCTGTCCACGAATTGGGCATGTGAAATGGACTAGTCCTGGCTTTATGGATTCATTTTGGAATGTTGATTCATTTATCAAAACTATTTCTTCTCTTATATTGATGAGACAATTACCACATTTGAATTTGGCTTTTGTAAATTTGGGCAAGAATTTAGACCATGAATTTCAGATCAAAAGAAGATAATAATCAAAGAGCAATGCTATATGAACTTAAAAAGTAGACTTGATAATTATAACTATTGATTTCACTGTGAGTCTCAATATTTATTGAGATCTATTACCTATTCAATGGTTGAAATTATCAAATCTAATTTTTAAAGGGTTCTTTGAAAGTCGGTGCACCTAATTAAACTTATTTGACAAAAAATACATAGAACAAAATGTGAGTTAAAAAGACATAAATGTCTTCTTAACTTTAATGCACCTTAATTCATGTGTGTTTATTAATACATATAAAAACGTATTTAACACACATTTGATTCATGTGTATTTGTTAATGCATGCATATATATATATATATATATATTTGTTGTTAAATCTCTTATTTAAATTTTGAATTATCTTTAATGCACCTTGATTTATGCGTATTTTTTTTTTAAAAGTGATTTTGTTTTCAAATTATATTTAATGCACCTTAATTCAAACATTTTTTTTTGGAAAATATTTTCAAATTAATTTAATATCTGAATAATGTAATAGTATAACAATGACAGTGTAACAAATACATTGTAACAAAAACAATGTTCAATAGTTTTGTGTATATGGTAACACATTCAAAACGGAGATGAACTATTTTAAATGAAATTATATGAAACTATATGTTTGATAAAATATAATAGTATAATATTTTGTTTAAATAACTTGTTACACTATTATTGTTATACTGTTACATTGTTAATGTTACACTGTTACACTTTTATTGTTACACTTTATATTGTTACACTATTACACTATTCGGATATTAAATTAATTTAAAAATAAAACCACTTTTTAAAAAAAAATGCATAAATCAATTTGCATTAAAAGATAATTCAAAATTTAGATAAGAGATTTAACAACAAGTATATATATATTAAAGTTTTCCCATAAAACTAGAAGATGTTTAATGCACCACTTTCCAAAGAAAAGTGGTGCATTAAATACACATGGATTAATAGAGGGTAAAAATGTCACAATAAAAATAGATAAATTCAAATTATGTACTTTGATACAAATAAGTATCAAAATTAAATACTTAATAACCCTACATTTTTTAGTGTGTACTTTTTGTCAAATAAATCTAATTTGGTGTACCCTTACAATTTATCCATTTTTAAATCTAATTTTTAAATCCATCTACCATTACTCATATTCAAATGACCAATATCTGGGTGTCTTATTGTGCAAACTTTGAGGTCTCGTTAAGCACAAAGGTGAGCCATTAGAATTCAACGCTCAATTCTCATCATAAAACAATTCTTCAAAGAATCCATATTGATGGAACGTTTTTGATGTTTTATGGGAAAGCGACACGTGTCTTCGGTGTTTTGTACTCGGAGCGTCCCCTAAGTGAACGTGTCTTTGACCTGTATGCCCTCGGAGCATCTCCTGAGTGACACGTGTCCTTGTCACGTATTCACTTGGAGCATCCGCTAAGTGACACGTGTTCTTGGCATCTTGGTCTCCAAGAGCATCCCCTGAGTGAAATTTATCCTTAGCCTAAATGCCATTGGAGGGTTTCTTGTGCGACATGTGTTCTTGGCATGAGATAACTCAAAACGATCCCTCCCCTTGTCACCATCTTCGAAGCCTCGGAAGTGAGCCATTTACACCGGCGAAATATAAACAATTTTCTTGATGGTTAGCCCCTGCCAAATGATGAGATTAGATTCCTATGGAAAAAGGAAAAGGTCAGATGATGTAAGCATATCCATGATCGAGGTAAAATAGAACATCATGACTTGGATGCGAGGTTGGCTATTAATCATCAATCCCCTTTCCCAAGGCAATCAGAATTGTTTGGAAGACAATTCAGCAACCAATGAGAAAGGCGTACGGAGTACGAAACATTTAATCCTTGACCCATTGGAGGGTGATTAACGAAATGTCCCTTTGCGTGCACAACCATAACTAGGGCGCATTAAATGACCTCACAAAATGATGAGATATATTTATTGCTCGACGAAGTTAAAAAAGTAAGCATTAAGTGCTCGGGGATGCAAGCATTAAATGCAAAATCTTCTACTATATGAAGTGGAAAGCGCTCTACTCGAGGTCTGTGCACCAGGTGTTATCCTCCTAAGAAACAATCAAGTGCCTTACCTCCAAGAGACCCAGTTGTTCGCAATGATTAGCTTCTGAAGATATAAATCACTCGCATGCTCAAGTCTCAGGTATGCAACCCCCTTACCTAAGCAATAGAACAGTGTCTTTCAAACCATCTCTCAAATATTGACTTGATCGTCAGATAAGTCACATTGAAAAATACTCCAGCGCTATTCTAACCTTTCTTTTTTGAGTGATAGGATTTTGTTTGAGAACTTACACGTGAGTAAATCATTTGTAGAGAATTTTTACACCGTTCATTATGTTTTCTCAATAGCCATCCACTGTGGGGGATTTGACTTTCCAGGCGAACTCAAATTCACCAAAAAAGAGATTTGTCACCTCATTCATTGTGCTAAAATCATCCCGCACACATACTTACCAAAGAAAACCTGTAACTACATATAATCATCATACGCCAGCCCCTTAAGTTATTAATTCTTCCAAGGAAGTAAAATTTATTAAAACTCTTGGTAAGTCAATTGGAGAATACATGGTACCAATAAGTCATAGAGACTCTATGTGTCTGAGAGGATTAAATCAGTCACGAATGCTCTAGGAGGCATGAATACATCTATAATCCAAATTTATCTATGCTTTTCGGGTACCAACTTACACACAGGGCAGGGCCAGATTTTTTGTTTGTGGGACAAAATACTATTAAAACAATTCACCAATTGGTATAATAAAATTTTAGGTCCAATAAAATATATCAAAATTTAAGACTAAATTGTTGTATGAAATTGTAAAACCGATTTTTTTTTTTTGGAACAAAATATGAACAAACGAAATGCAAAAAAAAAAAAAATTTAAAGTCATTTCA
The DNA here is from genome assembly GCA_963454935.2 of Ilex paraguariensis. Lineage (NCBI taxonomy): Eukaryota > Viridiplantae > Streptophyta > Magnoliopsida > Aquifoliales > Aquifoliaceae > Ilex > Ilex paraguariensis. The sequence continues at coordinate 32,714 of CAUOFW020002634.1, forward strand.
ACTAAATTATTTGTGAAAGTGGAATACAATATTTTTTTTCAAATCTCACTCATAAGTTCATGACAAAATTAAAAAAAAATATAGAAATTGGTTTTAGAAATTGATCACTATGATATTTTGCATACATCTTACTTGATTCAAGAATAGAAACTGGCTTTAGAAGGTCAATGGATCACTAACTAACTAACAATAAAAAGTTTATTATCACTATGTAAAATTCTTCTTTTTTTTTTTTTTTTGGGGGGGGGGGAGGAGGGAGGGGGTGCAAATTCTTAAAACAAAGTGAATTATGGTCTTAAAATACTATTCTATAAAGGGGGTTTTCAAAAGTCAGAGTGGGCAAGTGTCCACCCTTCTTCAAAGGTGGCTCCGCCCTTGCTTATGTACATCGTAATCTAGACTTACTAGCTACACTTTGGGTTTCTACATATATCAATAATAATACCACAGGTCAATTATAAAATACATGAACCAAATCATTAAAGATATAAGGAGATAACTGTTATTCAGTATTTTAATGATAAAATCAACCTATGGTTTGGTGGTAAACATTATATATATAGATTGTATACAAAGACGTGTGGAAATGGCAATGCTCTATGGAAAAAGATCAAAGAGAAATCAAAGCCTAAATTTCCTTTTTCCTGCCGTCCAATTCTCATTCTACCATTTACAAAGTCTTTATTATTGCTTGGGTCAGTATCATGGGTTACTTGTTCAAATCCCTGTAACTCTCACCTACTCTCTCTCTCTCTCTTTCTCTCTCTCTCTCTCTCTCTCTTACATATTGATACACACACATGGAGCCATGTATAGATCTATATGTAATTAGGGGTGGTAAAACATGATGTGATTTTTTAAAATAATACGAACACGATATAAAATTATAAAGTTTGAGTTTTCTTTAAATCACTTATTTCGTAAACGAATGAACTCAACACAACATGATTAATAAACGAATCAGGTATGAGTGAAGTCAATCAAAAAAATAAATGACACGAAACAACTCATTTATATACTAGTTATACAAGATTTATACACGACATAAATTTGATATGACACAACTCATTAGACACAAATTACTAAACAAATTAGGTACTAATAAATTATTTTTTAACGCGAACTCACTTCAGTTGACACATTTAACAGAGCTATATGTAATAAGGGTATGTTTCATATGTTGCTATCGCCCTTTATTTGATTGACTTTTGTGAGTTGAAATTCTTGGACATGTGTGTTGCACAGCAAAGGAATGACAAGTCAATAATCATTGGACTTGTGGACTTGATGCCACCAAATTTTAATTAGTCTCTCCCTGGGTGGGGTTGACAAGGATAATTGACTCTTGTTGATTGAACATTCCGTTAAGTCACCATGGGGTCCCATATTTCACAAACTCCTTGGACAACCTATAGGACATCCATTAACATAGGGGTCCATTGGTTTTATGATATTCCCATTAGTCCTATTTCTTATTCACCGGCAAAATGTCACCAACAAAAACTCATGTTGGATTAGTTTAGGAGTCGAATAAAGGAGGATATATATATATATAGTTGTATAAAATTCAAAATCCATCGATATGCGAGGATTGTGATTGATTGCGTATATTCAAAGTTTTCAATTGTAGTTCTGCATAGTCTGAAGAAAACGTGATAAAATAATTTTCGGTTATCAAAAATCATAATATTATCAACAATATGGGATACGATACAATTTGAATCCTCCTGCTCCTCCTCATCTGTCTCTTCCCCTCTCCCTTCTTAGTCTTATATATATTTGTCCCCAGCAATCCTCTGCCCCTAGGCACATATGCTAAAAAATCAAAACAGAAGGTAGAAAAGGTTGAACTGCTTGATCTATGGCTTAACATCTAGCAATGGGCAGGTTATGTCTTTGACATGTAGGTCCTTTGTTTAGGACAATGGCATCTTCATTACATCACGACAGGAACAATTTGGAGATGGGTCAATTCTATTCTAATGGATCAAAGGACTTTCAAACCGACAGAGACTGAAGAAGTAAACTGAGGTGGTAATGTTTTAGGTTCCATGATGGTATGATGGAGTTGAGAGATGGGTTGGACCAACTCTCTCTTTGCTTCCGTTCTCTCTTGTCATTATTGCTAACTGCACAAGTCTCCATGTATACTCAAACCTCTACTTCCACACATGCTCTCTCTCTCTCTCTCTCTAACTGTGCTTATTTTGTCCTCAAGGACAAACCATATTTAAAGGCTAATAAGAGTTTTCGTCGCACAGCAGTTGTGAGATTATAGGGTAGTTAAGCTGACAATTGGGTTAACCATTAGAGGGAAAGAGAATTAAGTTATATGCCCTATGCAATAATACCAGCCAACACATAGTAATAGTCTCTTCAAAGAGGAATTAGAATATATGATAAAAAGGTTTATTTTCAATACCATCTTTTTTTGGTTAATTACAAAGCGATACGTATAAAGTTGTTTTATTCTATAATTTTACATTAAGTTTTGTTGCCATAAACTTATCCTATATCAGCACTAATGTACCGAATCTCATCAAAACTCTACAATTAAGAGTATTTGGACGAGGGTATTACTATGAGTGATCTATTGGGAAGTCCTCGTGTTGTATCCCTTGTATACATCAGCCTAGACCTAAAGCTTTTGAGTATGAGAGACAACTTCTAAGATTAATTTCGTCGTTTTGGATGAAAAATTGTAAGTTAAACAAAATGTGACCTAAGATCTTATCCTGTAAGAGTCAATGCTGTTTACCTCCAAGAACTAGATTCCACACCACCTGCAGGGGAGGTTAAACTGCTCATTGCAACATCTATGGCCAAAGAGAATGAAAATTGAGATGTTTAAATCATATAACAGAGATATGAATTTTATTTAATACTTAGTTTTTTTTTTTTGTCACCTCAGCCAAATGTACCAGTAATTAAGAACATTCAAATCGTATAGACTAAAATCCGAAATTTAATCAATTTAATGTTAGAATGTGGGGTCATATCAGTTAAACTAACCCAAAACATTAAGCTCCGAATGATTTATTTCCAACTTTGTATATTAAACTCAAAATTTGTCCTTGCACACTCGATGTTGGACGGCTTGTTGCCGCCCTCACATCTAGGTTCATAGGAGAGGTGACATGGTTCGAATCGCATCACAATAAATAATAAGCATGTTTCGCTTAACCTAAGCTGCTTTTAACTACATAAAACAGTTAAAAAAAGAAAGAAAGAAAACTTGTATTTTGGTTGGCAAATGAACTATCACATTTGAATTTGGAACTTCATTTTGGAGTCTTTGGGATCTTGTAATACTTAACCAACAAAAAGAGTCTAAATTAAAGTATAGCTCATTTTCAGGCTGGTCTATACTAAAGCCAATATGATTTGGTATAAAGAAACCCAGAAAGTCCTAAACTCTCTGCAATAGAAAATACAAACACAAACACAATCACAAATAAACAAAGGGGGGGTTGATATGTTTAGTCTGTTTGATTGTGTTTATTCTTCCGTATTCTCTGCATATCCATTAAAATAAAACTGGTTTTGTTGAACTGCTGATTAAAAATAAGATTTGGTCAAAGTGATAATCATATAATAAGAGACTAATGATTCTATTTTAGAGTAGTTTCTACGTTTGGAACTGTCAAAATTATAGTCTCTTATAGTACTGAATTATCATTGACGTATCGGGTTTAAGACTTTTCTTGATTGTGTTTCAACTGGATTTCCACCTAATCTTGTAAGTATTCAAACCTTATAGCTAGATTAAATAGAGTTTTGTCAATGCATGAAGTTGTTGTGGTCTAAAAGCTTTGGACTCATTTCTTCAAGGAGGATTATTTTTCGACTTTCAACGCGATCATAAACGTGGAAAACAAGAAAAATAGTAATACTATTATTTTGACTTAATTAATTAATTTTTTTTTATCTGCCAATAGCGGATTCTAACATATATTAGGACTCATTTTCAATCCAATAACAGTGAGAATGATAGCATATTGCTACAAAGAATTAAGGGTCTTTTATGGTATGAAATTTTGCAGCAATTGAAGATTTAGATTGATTCAATCCGCCGGGTTATGGGCCGGTCTTGCTCATCACTTGATGGTTACTAGTTGGGGTGTCAAAAAATTACACGATCCGTTAACACGATATAAAATTAAAGTATTTGAATATTTTTTAAGTCACTTATTTAGTAAATGAGTGGACTCAACACGACACAATTAATAAACGAATTGAGTATGTATAAAGTCAATAAAAAAAAATTTACAATACAATTCATTTATATACCAGTTATACACGGTTCATACATGACACAAACTTAATATAACACGATTCATGAAACATGATTAATAAATAAATTAAGTATAAATAAAAATATTTTATAATATGAACCCGTTAAAATTCGACACAAATATGTGTCACCCGATACGATACGGCACACAAGCCTACTCACTTGTCAGTGGGTAGTCTTATGGTCCAACGGATAAGGTCTTGGTCCGATGGGTCCAACTAGTTAGCCAAATTAAGGCCTGCAATGATGGCACATTAAAATTGAAATAAATATACGAAAATAAAGGCCTCGTTTGAGGGAAAAAAAGAAAAAAAAAGTTAGGCCATTATGATTGACCCAACGAAAACCCCGCCAAAGGAATAAATATTTAATATGACGGTGACACCGTGTCATTATTGTTCAATGTCACTATCCGATAAAAAAAATAATCAAACGAATAACATGTTCCTCACTTCTATATATGAATCAATAAATATTTAATTATTGTATAATTTACATGTCTTATTAGTGGACGATTACATCAATGTTAGTATAATGACTTGGTCGATGCTCATCTTATTTTAGTTGCTAAAGAATTCTACCTTTGGTATTGATTGACCTAACGTTCTCGACCTCTCATTTTCTAAGGTTAATCAAATGGTTTGCTTGTGGGCAATGTGAGATGTTAGGCTTGGTACCGAACCTTAGAAATGCCACTAAGCTACAAAGACTTTACCTGACACCCATTTATGGCCAGGAATTGCATGACCCAAAATTTATAGACGATCCAATGGATAGTGAGTGGGATTGGGTTGATGGCAAATCCTAACGACTAAAGATTCGCTAAGTGGGCTTATTGCTTAAATCTTGGGCCCCGAATACCACCCCAACTCGGGTCCCCATAGATTTATTTTGGGAAAATTATGAAAATGTATATCATTTCATACTTATTTGGGTAAAATTATTTCAATATAAAATATAAGTGTATAAGTATATTTATGTGTAAATATTTGATGAAGATGTACACTTTTGTTGAATTGTAATTTTTTTTTCTTACGAAATTATCATTTTCCTTTATTAATGGGAGACAAATATGTCAGTTATACGAGAGATTCAGTTTCCTAATTTTATGTTATATCTTTTTTTAATTTTAAATTATATCTTTCACTTTTATTCAACTGAAGTTGTTCAAACATTTATTTTTATTTAAACATTCACGTCTTCCCTATATTTGTATAATTTTTTTTTTATTTTTTTATAAATCGTAATGAGGAATATATGTTTTCACCTTATATAATACCATCGATTGTTATGAGTATTTTTTTTCATGGATATTGTCGCATTAGTACAGTGGTTAGAGATGAAAATGAATCGGGTAAAAATGGATATTAATCAAAACTCACTCTGTTTGGACCGAGGATAGACCATACGTATTAGACGGTGAATGTATACGGCGATACTCGTATAAACTCGTGAGAAAATAAAGGCAGGGATAGATTGACACTTACCCTCGTCCCGCTTTACCTGTTATTATTATTATTATTATTATATATATGTTGATTTGAATACAAATCTACATTTTATTGAATGATTTTAAAAAAAAAAAATTTGTTTTGTTGTTTTATTTATTTTTCATGGTTTTTGCTTGTAAAAGTTTAGATATTTGTATTTTTATATTTTTTTCATGTTGGATTATGTTATGTTACATTATATTGTGTTGCATGATATTGTGTTAGATTTATAAGGGAGACAAACTTTTAATTATATTATGTTGGATTATGTTGTAGTCAAGGTTTTAATTATATTATGTTGTAAATGACAAACTTTTAATTATGTTATGATATTTTATAAGTATGTTGCATTATTTAGAATGTTAAATTTATTTAGAATTTTAAATTTATATTGGCTTGAGTTTGAGCTTGCATGGGTAAAGTGGACGGAGGTGAAGGTGGTGGACGAGGCAAGGGTGGGGATTACAAATTTACCCGTGGACGGGGATGTAGATGAAAAATATACCTATTAACGAGGATGGATTGGGGACAAACGTAATTTTTTTAAGCAGGTATGGGGATGGAGACTATACCCCCCGCTCTTGCTTCGATTCACTGTCATCCTTAACAGTGGTACATTTCATATTGGCATAGTGATGCATGTCACATTAGCACAGTGATACACGACAAATATCATAGTATTACAAGTCAATGTCACATTAATACAAGTCAATGTCACACTGAAACCAACCTATGTCACACTAATACTAGCCTATGTCACACTGGTACAAACGAATATCACACTACATACATTGAAATGACACGGGGGCACAATATACATCATGAATAATTAAATCTAATGTAAATAAGATTACATAGTATCACAAATAAACAAAATAGGACAAATTGTGTTTGTGGATGGAATTAGAGTTGTGAAAAGGTGGTGATGACAGGGTAAGGTCTATTGTGATAATGCAGTTGTATATAGTCTCTTTGATTTTATTTTTTTTTGGCAAATGAACAAACACTTGGTATGCATGTAGTACCAAGAACTAAAAATAGAAAAGGTAGTTGAGAAAAAAAAATAGATAAAATAAAAATGTTCGGACAAACAACGTTTTTCTTGAGTTATCAACATTTTTTTCAAAAACTTCAACAATTTCAACCGTTGTTCTTCACCACAATATAAACCTTCTTCTTTAGCGATGAAGTTCGGTGTAATCGTCACCGTTTATTATAGAGATTTTCACTTATTAATAGTGAACCCATAAAAAAATCTATCACTTATTCACAGTGATTTTCACTTCTTCTTCAACGATTAGCAGGACGTTTTGAAAAGAATGAAAATTTTCTCATCAATCTTTGAAGAATGAAAGTTTTTTCGATGATATTGAAAGAGTTTATGAGTATTAGTTGATATCCTAGATGTTTTCGGTTGTGTATGCAAATATTTAGAAATCTGTTCCCTTCTACAGAAGCGGGGTAGTTTAGACATTTACTATATATTTGTGTACTTTTTGACTGATATTTTTAAATGTGATATTTTTTGTCATATATTTTCAAAAAAAGGTACCGGACCCCTGAAATCTTATTTATTTTTTTGGTTCGATTTATCCTTCATTACTACTTAAGATATTTGTTGGGGTGTTAATCGAGCCGAACTCGTCGAGCTCATTTTTTTAAACGAGTCTAAAAAATTGTTCAAACTCGACTTGTTTAAAACTTGAGTCGGCCCGAGTAGTTCTACTATTTTATATATAGACGAGTCAAACTTTACGAGTTTTAGCCTAGCCTTTGGATTTGTCTTTTTAATTGTGCCTAAAAATATGTTTAATCCCAACTCGTTTAAAACACGAGTCAAATCTTATTCGAGTCGAATCCGAGTAGTTCGTTTCGATTAATACCTCTAGATATTTGTTTTCTAGTAGAAATTGAAACTCCTGAGTGGGTCGAGGAAATCTTCGTCAAGAGGTTTCTTTTTGAGGAATTATTTTTTTTTTCACTCAAAATAACTTAAGCGACATCTCTCTTCCCCGTTTAATATCTTGAGACAAGTATAATGAGGATTAGAACCGAACAACTTTTTAGTAAAACCCAATTGGCATAATTTTTAACCCTGTCCTAGCAACAATTTGTACTATCAATGATTTAATCATTGGACCAACCAATAGAGGATTACAATATCACATCACCTATGGGTCGTCTTGGAGGTATTGTGAAGAGTCATTTAGTGTTAATTTTTACACCAAACAATGATTCTCTAGTTCAATTGTCTAGATTTATCGACAAGTTGATTCATTGTTTTGCAAAACAATCCGAATATTAATTTAGAGCTTTGTGTGAAAAATTGCACATAAGTTAAATAAGAAGCGATGTTCAAACTTATAAGATCTACGATAATTTTTCCCTTAATAATTTAAGGTGTCTAAATTGCAAGACAATAATAAGTGGTATCAAAACGGAACTCAAAGAGTTAAGTCCATCCTGACATTATTTTTTCTTCTATTGTCGCCCTTAATTTTTTTAGAACTTGCAAAGAGGATTACAAAAAATTATTTTTAAGAAAATTAAATAGTTACAAATTGAGAAAAAAACAGCTGAAATTTGTATAAAATAAAATTCCAATGTGTGTCATTGTTTTACAAAAATATCATTGTCACCGTAATTAATCACAATTATTTCATTGCAACTAACACATTGGACCAATTTTTTTTTCAATGCTCAGGAATGTCTAAATCAACTTACATATTTCAATTAATTTATTCTTCAATTCGATTAAAAGTAGATCACTCACAACAAAATTAAAATATTCATAAAAAATAACTCTAAAAATTATCACGATGCTACTATTCACTTAAACTATTCATGAGTTACGTGGAGTACATCTGGACTACTTTGATGGGTTACATTTAGACTACTTTGCCCTTCATAAAAATCTGTCTCCGGTTTATACTCTGCTGTTCCACCTTATCTTTTCTCCATCGGGCCTTCGTCTCTAATGGCAACTCTTTATCTTTCTCTGATACCAACCAATCCAACACCGTCAAACTCCAACTCCAAACCCATCTCATCACTCTTCACCACCACCACCACCACCACCACCACCACCTCCATCTTGAGGCCTTTACTCTCCTCCTCATTTCGTTTTTCATGTACCCGCCAACACTCCAACCCAACCCAGTCTCGAACTCCTGTAATAAGGGCCGTGGTGGATAGGGATTACTCGGCCAGAAGGAGTAGTAGCAATGAACCCAGAGAGACGATAATGTTACCGGGTTGTGATTATAATCATTGGTTGATAGTTATGGAGTTCCCTAAAGACCCTGCTCCAACTAGAGAGCAGATGATTGACACTTACCTCAATACTCTCACCACTGTGCTTGGAAGGTCTGATTTTTTTTTTTGTGTTTTTTAAGGTTTTTGCATATCCAATTCGTTCATAACTATTTGTTTGTCTTTCTGTGTGCGTGTTTGTGTGTCTGTATCGCATTTTAACTTTGGGTTTGTATGTGGGTATGTAACTTTGATGGTTCTAAGGTTTTATTATTCCAATTTTTGATGTGGATGTGTAGTGGGGTTGGTCGCTCTTTGTAATGTTTGTTGTTTTTAAGTGTTAACTTTACTATTTATTGGAATTATGGAACTATATGAGGAATCTGATAGTTTGCGTTTTCTCTTATGTTATCATACTTTTTGGGAGATTGGAGAAGATGTAACTCATCAAATCATCGTTGCTTGGCTTAAGTGGTGGAAAGCCTGACATATTATATAATAGGAGGATACCAATAAAATTGAAAGCCAAATTTTACTGAACAGTTACAAGGATAACATTGTTATATGGGCCGTTTATAGAGCAATTAGAAACGACATAGTGACAAAATGAGTGTATCGGGAATTAGAATGTTAAAATGGATGTATGAAAAAACTAGAAAGGATAGAATGAAATAACCGTATTAGAGAAATGGTAGGAAGGTAGAGCTCCAATTGAGGATAATTTGAGTGGAAATAGATTAAGATAGTTTGTCATGTTCAACAGAGGCTGGTAGAGGCACCGATTAGAAAAAGTGATAGAATTTCTCTTAACGGTACTAGGAGTTGGGGTAGATCTAAATTAATATTGAACAAAATAATAAAAAAATATATGAAACTATTTTACTTTAATAACCGTATAGCGCGTAATCGAAATGAATAGGGAAGACGGGCTCATATAGCTGATCCCATATGATCAAGACATACGGCTTGGTTTGGTTGGTTGGTAAGAGAAAAAATTGTGGTAAGGTGAGCATGATGAGGCTGATTATTTACTAAAACAACTACAATGATTAATGTTCTTCTCTCGTTGTTAAGTAGAAATTATCCTCAAAAACCACACTTGTTTTGGTTTTTCAAGGTGAAAAGCAGTTAAAATTATGGATTAAAGAATACATTACAAAATACAAACATTTAATGTATTTGAGGGTTGGCATGTTGCAGTTTGCCGTTGTGAAACCATTTTTGTATGCAAGAAAATGATCGTAAGGAACAATTTTCATTTTTATGCTTGTCGAAAATGTAATCAATTCCTAATAAAACATCCGAGGACATCAAAGCTATTTGGATATTTATACAGTTGTTATAGTAGATGATGGTGTTAGTGAAGAGGAAGTTTGTTGGAGTTGGGGACTTTTCTTAGTAAATTGAGTCATTTCAGATGTTCCCTTTATCTACTTAATTGGTGTTATTGTGCCTTACACAATTAGTTTCTATTTGTGGTTGTCAGTATGGAAGAAGCAAAGAAGAACATGTATGCTTTTAGTACCACCACCTACACTGGATTTCAATGCACTGTGTCAGAAGAAACATCAGAAAAATTTAAGGGTAAGTATTGGTATTGGTTTCATGAAGAGGCCGACTTCAAGGATTGATTCTAATTGTCTGCTTATGTCTTCATCATTTGTAGGGTTGCCTGGAGTTCTGTGGGTACTACCAGATTCATATATAGATGTCAAGAACAAAGACTATGGAGGTGATACCTAATGAAGACATGTTTTCCACATTGGTATTAATAAGTGATGTTACCCAGTGATATAATTGTACTTTTTGATTTGCTTTAGGTGACAAGTATATCAATGGGGAGATCATTCCTTGTCAGTACCCTACTTATCAACCAAAGCAGTCCAATCGATCAAAATACAAGAGTAAAGCATATGTCAGACAGAGAGATGGCCCTCCTCCGGAACGAAGAAGACCAAGGCAAGAGACGCCTTCTCCAGATTCTGCCTCTGGATGAGCTCTACTTATATCGACATGCCCTGGTATTCTTTTTCCTTTCTATGATTCACTATTTTGATAAGGACTTCTATTCTCCATTTGCCTGCAGTTGTTTCCTTCTCCATATGAGCAAGCACGCAAACTTTTCCACACAATACTATCAAATTTTATTGCCGATTTAAAACTTTTTTCTTCATCTCTTCTCGGTATAATTCATTGATTTCATAGTGTTGTTTTTGCCATTGTGCTTCTTTTCAGGTTATTGTTTAATTTTTGGAGTGGAATCGCCATATGGAAATGGTACATTATTCTTAAGCAAATGTTACATGACAGTTTTAGGAAGATACATAGGTAGTTAAGATTTGAAATCCCTGCTTATATCTCGAGTTGGGTCCCTGCACTAATTGTCCAATTGTTTACTGTGAGGCCTGCGGTTTGGTTTTATTATGAGGAGTAAGAAGCAATGTTGTATGAGTTTGATGTAATGTCGAATTGGTTGTGAATTGGTAATCTTAGATAAACATATTTGTTATACAATTATTTGTTCTTTGTTTTGATTTGTAGGTCATATAATTCACAACGATTGATAAGTCTATGTGTGCGTCCTTGTATTCTGGTCACTATATGTAAGTCTGGTTTTATGTGCATTCTGTATGTACCTTTAGTTGAGCTTCGAGAAAACATTAAAGCATCCAAAAAACTGACCAAGTCAAAGAAAAAATGCTTCCGAAACAAGCTTAATGCGTTCTGTCATCACCACTTACAGTTATGCAATGAGTTTCACATGTAGCCCTTTAGCCTTGCAAGATGCCTTTTGTACACCATGATCTCGGGCTCTCTTTGGTTTTGTTTCATTTTATATTTATGTGGATGGAGACTAAGATTGGTTGATTGCAACCATTTGCAAAGGAACCTTGAAGTCCACTTAATTTAACTACATCTGTACCGGTTACTCTAGATTGGTTCTGTGGAGCAGTCTTGTCTAATTGCTTGTTTGTGAAACCATATCCTTGAGTAGTTACTAGAAAATTATGCCTTTTCTTTCTCACGGCCTCAACCCACATCTAGGAACCCCTGCATATGGTGATAGTTGGAAGTGCTAATGGATGTGGCAAGTGGATGGGGTTTTGGACATCCATCAAATTTTGGGTCTCTAGACCTAGTGTAGGTAAGTGTTGGAATGTGTCAATTTTTGGTCTTTGGTTTGTTGAGCAAGGTTGGCCTTTGTCTTTGATTTCTAACCATTTTGGAAATAATAAAATAAAAAATTTTAAACGTGTCATATTTTTATTAGTTGAAAAAGTAAAACCGACCCTTTTCACTTTTATATAGAATAGAGCTCAGAGTCCTAGGGAACCTTTACGGCCGCTAGATCCTAGTCCCAGCCATCTTTAAATCACAAGGCCTGGATCATTGGGATCTGGTGCTCCAACTCCTCTTCGGCTGCAATTGAGCAAGAGATTCAAAGGGGAATAAGGGAAAATTTGGGTTATGGGCCATGGTTCTTTTGTGCTGATGCCAAAACTTGTCACATTAACTTCTGGCCTAAATCCACATGCAATGGGTCCTCCTTGTTTGATTGACAAAAAAATATGGTTACTTTTATACATTGCATTTTTCACTGATTTTATCGTCCAACTGTTTGATCACCTCAATAATTCATTAGTCACCATCTCAAACTTAAACTATCCATATGATAGAGTTTCCTTCTAGGACTCCTTCCATGACCCACCAAAAAGACCATCCTGTTCTTTCAGCAGATATCAAAATTCTCAGAATTGTTTTCAATAGCTTTACTTACATCCATTGGTGCAGTCTAAAGCGTATGATCAGATTAACCTCCATTTCTAATAGGTGGGGTCTCATTATGATACCGAAAAATATTTTTTCGATATCGTACTTTTATATTCAACTAGAGCTTGAAAAAGGGAGACTGTATCAATCATAGGTGTTTGACATTCTTGTCCTATTCAAAGATTAAGGCCAAAAGGGCCACTCACCCCTTCTTTACAACGGCAGTATTCATTTTACTATGATCATTATATCGCTTTGATTTCTTTAAGCAATCATGTTCCAACACAGTGACATATCTTTTCGGATAAGATAAGAATCCAGTGGCTGAGTTTGAATACCCATACAAAAAAAGGTGTGTATTGAACTGTATTCAGTTTCTCTTGAGGATTGATGGGGTCCTTCTTCTCTTTGCCAATAATTCAGCTATCTCAAACATGAATCACTACTGAGATTGGTTCTGGGGGAGATTGTAGAGGTGAAGATCCATAATGTCTTACTACGGCTCCGATTTCTACGAGGGTGATTCTGGTGAGTACCATTGGAACCCT
>CAUOFW020002635.1:0-46042 GCA_963454935.2 Ilex paraguariensis
CACACGTTACACTAAATAAACAAGATGATATATATATATATAATAAAAGTGATTTGTTATGGGGTTATTTTGATTGATCCATGTAAGGTAGGTAGGATTTGGACAGGGAAATTTTAACTCGAATTTAATTCTTGCAATATTTAAGTTGGACTACTATGTTACCGGCTTCAATATGTCTGTCAATCATATCGGGTGAGGCAGGTTCGTATTGAGTCTTAGCAGGTTTGGGTAAAAAATATTCAATTCATATCTGATTCGTTTATTAATTCGTGTCTAATGAATCGTGTCATATCAAGTTTGTGTGGTGTATGATTCGTGTATAATCAATATATAAACGAGTCGTGTCGTATTTTTTTTTTTTTTGATTAATTTCACTCATACTTAATTTGTTATTAATCGTGTCGAATCAACTCGTTTATAAAATAGGTGGTTTTAAAGAAAATCCAAAACTTCTTATTTTGCATTGTGCCCATTTTGTATCATATTTTAAAAACCTTTGGATATGAACACACTCGGCTCAACCCAATACAATATGGGTTTACATAAAAAAATCTACATACACACTATGCATCCAGTTAGTTGAAACATTGGGGATGAAGGTTGAGTTGGAGTGGGGGAGTATTAGGGTTTGAAGGTGAATTCAGGTTGACTCTGAAGCTTAGTTGAATTCGGGTAAACAAAACTTTAACCCTCTAATTTCTTCGTGCTGTATTATATTTTGACATTCATAGCCTCAACATTTCAGTGGCCACTGGGTTAGACTGACGTAAATCAGGTGGGCCGTTTTACTGGGCGGGCCAGGAAAAAAGGTCCACAACCATGCCTAATGGGCTCATAGACTGACTTGGACCACAACGTGCGAATGAAAAGATAAGTCCAGTATAAGCAGATCAGAATTAGTGTAATGCATCCCAAAAGTCCAAGTACTATACTCATCAACTCAACCTGAAGATATACAAATGTCTGCTCTAGGACCATACATATTCGAATTGAGCTCGGATTTGATTTATTGAAAGAGTATACAAATCTCTCTCTCTCGCTCTCTCTCTCTCTCTGTGCGTGTGTGTACACAATTATCCCAATATTCCGATTAATTTTTGAAAAAAATATTTTAGCATAGTACTAGGCAATTGTCCTATAATAGTGGGGTGGAGTTAGGGGTGGGACTTAGAGTAATGTCTGACAGATGAAAAATTACATATTCTGTACATCAAAATAATTCCCAACATTTGCTGAGAATTGCCATCCCCATCAATGCATAAAGCAGGCTAAAGTTGTGGTCAACATAATCCAACTGGTCCCACTCTAGCTTCATCAAGCTGCCTGTATTTGTTCCTTGCCTTGCAAATGCAAACTTATAATAAAACAATGTTACAAAACTCAAATAAAACTAAAAAAATTATAACTCAAATACATATTATTCTTTAGACGAGTGAATCCCATTAATTTTTCAGTAGGACCTACTCATCTAAAGAATGATATACATTTGAGTTTTAACTTTTGGATTTTATTAGAATTATGTAGCATTCTCCATTGGGATATCATTCCCAAAACCTACTGAGAAATATATACAGAAGCTGGCCTACATACAGAAGTGCTTACACAGGACATGGTGTTGGCACAACACTGGTTCCAAGATGTCAAGAGACAATAACAAGAATGTCAAAAGCTAAAATGTCCTTTTTTTTTTGTTCATATATTCTCATGGTCCAAGGCCTAATTGATTGCAATCTTCATTATCTAAGGAACAAAGAAGTAGCAGCATGTGATATACAGGGACTCGCATGGCATACTAATCATAATACATATCAAGACCAATATGGTTGGGGCAAATCACAATCAACAGGAGAATTTCTTAAGCATGGACTCTGGCAGAGCATACAAGCTGTTATCAGTACATAATACTCAACTCAACAAAGCTTTGTCCCAACTTTTTTTGGGTCGGCGATAAATTTTTGGTTATGCATGTTCTTATTAAAAGAGAAAATCAAGTTCAAACATGCTTCAGCCACTCAAAGAAGGCCTTTGAGTACAACTGGATGATACAAAACCTTGCAAACCATAACATAACTGAGCATTATATTGCTAAAATCAGGTGTTCTAAATTCACGCAAGACACTTGAAATACTCGTTTGTTGCCAGAAAGCCGGTTAATAAAATAAAAGTATCGCATGCAGCCAAAGAAACCAAAATCACTTGCATATTAAACATATAGAAATTATAAAGAGAAGTACATAATATCGCGACCACAAAAATTGAGAGTTTAGTTACAACAAAATTAGCTCAAGTTTAATTGTCTTGTATGTAAAAACTCAAACTGCCTATTGCTTCTCGAATTATTAAACCCAACAGGATAAGAACTTATATAGATTCAGAGAATTGTGCAAGGGCAAATATAAACACATACGGGCGATGCTCCATGCATCGCTAATCAGCCTGTAGCTAGCCAGTTAGATTATCAGACGATTATTAATACGATTCTGTTTCATTCATTCTCTGTGCAAAACAGTATACCTGTCTTGCACTCCTAGCTGGATAAGGAAATCAGTTTCCCCTGCTCTACATTCCTTACTTCTATAGTTCTATTTCATTCATTCCCCAGTAAATTTGATCATTCAACTTCCCAAACTAGAACATAATAGATAGCTGAATTATTTCAGTAAATAGATTGCGATAAGCTTACTGAGTGGCACATCCTGTCTGCTCTGCAATATCCCAGCCTTGATGTGAGCTTGATTGATGCTATAGACGATACGATACACATTTTGCTCACCAAACACTACCGCATCTCCTGGGAAGAAGCTGCTGCAACTCTCTAGCGATCTAGAGCTTGGCTCCAAGTTTGAAGCAGGCCAAATGACATGCACAACCAGTGATGATGACACCCCCATAATATCCTTGAAAAGCTACCAGGGCTCCTCTTTGACCCAGTAACTCCTATTGGAGTTCCACTTAACTACAGCCATGGGAGAAACAGGCAAAACTAACATGAACTTGGGTAGGCTTGCCACCCCCTTCCACTCTGGTGTTTCATTGGCAACCAACACTCACCAACAAACTTCAGAAGATTGTTCCGCAGCATGATATCCAAAAGGTGAGATACAAGTAAAATGACATCCTTATTGCTTTAGGTTAGCTAGAATGACATAAAACTAGAGCATGTTTGCAATATCTATAATGGAATGTCGCATGGACTTTAGTAAATTGAAATGTAATCGGCTCCTTGCAGTTTCAAAGATATAAATAAATAAACCAACACGTAGGATAATCTTACAGCTGTATTTTCTGAAATACACCACAGACACATGTCAATAGACCAAAATCACCCATGACTTAAGAGACTTGCTTTGGATCTACCATCTCTGTTATACGTTTTTTTGATAGTTATTTATTGGAAACTACAGAAAGGTTACCAGCAATCAAATATGATGTCCACCAGAGAGGAATTCTACAACCTTTTCTGGGTAAATTGATGATATGGATCGAACCATTCACCCCATCTCTCCCAATAAACAACACACCAGCACTTCTTCTCTGCGGCAAGAGTTTTAGCAACCCGCATATAATTTCTAAAAGCACTTCAGACAACGTGATAGCAAAGAATGCTATCAGTATCAATCAATTATGTGGCGTGGCATAAATAGACCAATAGTAGAGTCTTCTATGAAAGCGGATGCAACATGGTCGCCGATGACAACCCTAAAAAACATGGACGGGGTGCATTTAATTGATAGTATAGCTGTCATACATTTAACTATTTAAGCATGAAAAACAATATTGAAACTAGATCTCCAGAGGCACTCCAGATGGAATCAGTGAACTGGTGTTTCTCAGAGAAATGGTACTCAGATGAGCATGAATGGAAAATAAAGCTTGCAACTGGTGAACAAATATCCACAGCAAACAATCCAGGAAGTACATAAAACCATATTAGTAAATAAAAGGTACGAACAAACTAAAAGCACATGAGAAGAAAATATGACAATCCCAAATAAAGAATTTCAATCAATAAGCCGGTTAGGATAAAAGAAAAATTCTGATTCATTCTCAATAAATTTAACAAAATCTAAGCAAATTGCCTTAGCAATTCTCTACTTATTCTTCATGGTGACACCAAGCTCACCGGCCACAATCAGTGTGGTCGCCATGCCAAGAAACATCCCATGCTCAACAACACCAGTAAGCCTCAAAATGGCATCACTCGCAGCCTTCAAATCCCCAATATCTTTCTTGAAATACAAATCAATAATATAGTTCCCATTGTCAGTCACAAATGGCTCACCAGTCTCGCTAAAAGTCCTAAGCATTGCAACGCAGCCCGCATCCTTAAACAACAATTTCAGCTTCTGCGCCGTGAATTTCCAACAAAAAGGTACAATTTCAACCGGCATAGCCAACCCACTTCCCCCTAAATGCTTCACCAACTTGGATTCATCCACAATCACTATGAATTTTTTGCAAGCACCCTCAATCATTTTCTCTCTCAGGAGTGACCCACCTCGTCCTTTCACCAAATTCATATACGGGTCTACCTCATCAGCACCATCAATGGCCAAATCAACAACTGGGTGTGTATCAAGATCCGATAATGGAATTCCTAATGACAAAGCCTGTTCATGGGTCATCTTCGAAGTGGGTATTCCTATAATATTCTTCAGAATCCCTTGCTTTAAGAGCTCCCCAATTCGTTCCACAGCGTGTTTCGCAGTCGACCCAGTTCCTAAACCCAATATCATGCCGGACTCAACGAACTCAACGGCCTTATAGGCTGCAACTTTCTTCAATTCGTCTTGGGTTAGAATCACCGGAGGCCGAGATGGTGATGGTGTTGAGACCATCAGAGCAGCCTCAACTGTGGCCTGTTCAGACCCAATAAAAGGAGGGTGTGCAATAGCCATAGTTGACAACACAAATAATCAATATATATGTGTGTATATCTATTATTGAATCAAAACAAAAACTTGGGATTGTTAAAGCTTGGTTGGAAAAAAAAATCAAGAAAAGGGTATGTTAATGTTTAGATAAGCTTTCCCTAGGCTAGAACATTTTAGACCAAGGAAGTAAAGAAGAAGAAGAATAGGGTTTGGCAATGTGAGGAGAACCCAAAAACCATGAAGGTTATATATAGAAAAAGATGGTAAAAGTTAAATGGAAAAGAATTTTCTTTTCTTTTGAAATATCAGAACCTAAAAGCTTTTGGGAAAAGAGAGAGATTTGGGTATAACTGACAAAACATAATCCGACGAGGAAATTGTGTGGTAAGAGGGGCGTGGAGAGAATGTGGACAAAAGAGAAAGGATGGTCAGAGTTTCTTCCCGTGGAGATTGGTTTGGCCTGTTTGATTCTCGGGAAAGTTGGTTATAGGGTTTGATAGGGGTTTGGGTCGCATTTAAACAGAATATGATAGGCAGAGAAAACGCGCAAAAGAATGGTGAGAGAGGGAAACCTCAAAGAAATAAATTAGCACCATATCCGGAAGACTGGAGGTCACATGTCCAGTCCAGATAAAACCAGTGCTTTTTTATTTGTCCGGGTAAGAAATGAAAGAGTTCATATTATTGGGGTTAATTTCATCTTGTCCCAAAAATTATGCCTCTTTTTATAATTTTAAATACTATAATTTGTCCTCGCGGACAAGTAGTTGGTGCATGAAAGTACCATTATATTTTTCATCATTTGTCATTTTTTTCTTTCTTGAGATACTAATTTCATCCCTAAAAAAAATAAGAAAATATAAAAATCAAGAAAAAAAAAATACCAACACAACACAGTACATAACATCAAGTTCGCCTTCACCCCCACCTAAGACCAACACACACTCGTACACATACATAAGTTTGTCTTGCTTGCCATTGTCCCTGTTTTAGTGCGAGTTTTTTTTGGGTCAAAAAATCACTCGTCGCCACATTATCGATCTTGACCAGACCACGAATCGTGACTTGTTCCTACGTTGTTCTCACATAGTGCATTGTTGTTGTCATCTCCTCCTTCTCTTGGATCACACCTCTCGGTCTCATTCAACTTTCGCCTCTCATATGCGATAGGGTTTATCTTATTGTATTATTACACTACCTATGACATAGTCTGATGCTAATTACGTCATTTTTTATGGCCTACAATTAATTGCTGGAGTTATTCGTAAAATATTCAAGCTTAAAGGAGATTGCTTGTTAAAATTAAAACATAAAAGGGTGAATAGAAAAGTACCCAAAGTTGAAGGGGTATTTTATAATTAACCCAAAATTATATATTTTAATTCTATACCTTCCAAAAAAAATTGCATTTTTGTTTTATCAGAAATGGAATAAGAATGTGCCAAAGAGTACTGCCACTGTTATCAATTTTTTTTTTCCAAATTAATATAGAGTGCTAGATTAGTTTATTCCATTAGGTATAAATTGAAATCAATGGATTTTATTATGCCCCAATTATTATTGCTAATAGAGAGTGAATAGGATTCGAAGAGACATGTCACGATGAGTGTGTTTAGATAAGACGATCAGTAGATACATTTTATCTGATTATATTTTTATATTTTTTTATCATATAAATATGGATGAATTTATTGTGTTTAATCACCAACAATAATATATAAAATCTAGTCATTTAATCACCAACAATAATAATCATAGATTTTGGTAATTTTATTATCCTTTTCAAATAATAATAATTACAAATAATGAAGAAGAGTCAGCAGTTTAGCAGTTATTTGTAAGTTCCGCCCTCTCTTGTTAACAAAAAATTAAAAAAGATATATTTAAAAGTCAAATCATTTTGACTCATTTGGTATCGTTTACAATTTTTAATTTTTTAAAAAACGAAAAACAGAATCAAAAAACGAAAAATATTTTTTTTCCCGTTTTTAAAAATCGTCCATCGTTTACAAAACAATGAAAGAAAAAAAAAAAAAAACGGTTATCAAACGAGTTTTTTTTTTTTTTGTTTTCTCTAAATATTAAAATAAAAACGAAAAACATAAACGTTACCGAACATGACTATGAACAACTCTCCAAAAATCACCATTATTATTCCTATTGACATTTAGAGATAGAGATAGACCCAAATTTGACGCCACTTTAACTTCTTTTTTTTTGATTCAAGAGAGAGATAACATAGTTCGAACCTGCGACTATAAAATCTAAGGACGGAAATAATCACCATTGTTCCAACCACTAAACTCCACCTTAAGTTGGGGGAGAGCTGAAAGCTCGTGCACCATGGATGCCAATGTTTCACTATTTTATGTTTTGTCTTATTGAATGGACCATATTCGAACGGAATCAATTGACTCCATATTATTATTATATTAGCAAAGTGGCAAACAAGGCATGGGCCTTGCTTTCATTGCCATTCTCCTCGTATTCCAAACCAACGGTTACCATCCATACCAATACTCATCTGGGAATATAATTTCGTCCACCCCCTTATAGATTACATTATCTTCAAAGATATCCCAACAATTCTTTCTCTTGTATATGTTTCTAAATTCTGCAAGGGCCGTTCATTGAATATAAGATAATATACGGGGATTAATAATAGTGTTTTTTGAATGAAAATGGTCTCGACTATTTATTTATTAGGATCATGAGTGTAACGCAAAAATCGAATGCATATCGCTTTAGAGTACTTGAACTATATAACCGACTTGTTCTAGTTATCTTACCTACATTGTTGCAGATATTATGCCCTCAAATTTCATATACTCCTCCACCATGGTATTGTACTTGACTTGTAATCTTTCATTTTATTCTTAATTCAGAAAGTGATTCTAAATGTTTTCTTGATATAATAGCTTCGTCAATCCCGATGGTAAGTAAATGATAATAGCGACGAGTTATAAATTCAAATATTTTGAATTCAAATTTTAACAATTTCTTGAGATTCGGCTACGAGGAGTTTTTCTCTAATAAATGTTTTGGTCTCAACGTGAGTGATTTACTTTTAACCGAATCAAAGAAAAAATTAATCGTGATGCACATAAAAAAGAAAAGGTATGATAGCAACGTCTGAGGTGCAGGTAGAAGGATCAAAAAGCAGTGCTTCTCTTTTATCTAATGGGCTAGGAGAGGAGGGTTGAGGATTTTATTTTTGCATATTCCTATATTCTCGAGAAAGTCAATGTTTGGTTCAAACTTTTGATCTTATCCAGGGATCATCTTGTCCGCACCTGTTTTGGAACAAGACGACTGACATGAGTTTTGAAGGTTAATTGACTAGAATTCAGAGATAAAAACCTGAATCAAAAGGAAAATTCACGCCTTGGACTCGAAACCAAATTAAATTTAGAAGATCAAACAGTGGAATAGGATATAAACAGGGACGGAGACAAGAATATGTTATTGACCGGACACTTTAATTATAATTTCTAATTTTTTTTCTATCGATACGAATAATATTATACACTTATATTTATTTACATAAGATTTCATATTTCAAAATTGATTAAAATCCATATAGATTTTGCAATCTAAAGTCGTGACTGTTGATCGTCAAAATAATACAGTAAAACAGGATAATAAAATAAGTTAACTTAGCATTTATCGTGTTTTTATTGGAGGAAAAAAGGGTGTGGTACTCTAAAAAAAATCGGTCATATACTTGGATCCAACAGATAAATAAGGTGGTTATAGGGTTTGACGGCACATTCAAGTTCATGAACAACACAATTCTAGGCTCATTGATACCTTTTGTCTTGTTGTGTGAAGATTTTGCCTTTTTGAAGTCAATAGTTCAAGCCTCCAATTTAACTAGTGTATAGATTGAGAGACCGGTTCATATACTTAAAATTTACTCTTGTCAAGAACAGACGAGAGATTTCCCCCGTTGCCCAAAAGAATAAGGGTGAAAACCACCTTACGACCAAGAATCAACTTTGTGAATAAAAGGGAAATCCAAGGTTTCTTTGTCTTCTTGGTCCTCAAGGTAAAGGTGCGTGTCAAAGCGTTTCTAAGACTTGGGTTTCCAAAATTTTTTTATGAGTAGGCTTGACCACAAATCAGTCAATCCTCAGGGTTGACAGTTGATTACTCTGCAAAATATTTGAACAGAGGGAGCACGAGGTTGGATAGGGTTCATGCCAACCCGAGCCAGACGCCAGGGATAGAAGCAATTTCTCACCTTAATCTAACCTAATATCGTGTTAGAGGTGTTCAACTCGCTTCAATTTAGGCAACAGTGCTACACTGACCAATTTTTCTTATCGGTTTTTTTCTCCTTACCAGCAGGGTGTGTACCATTAAATGAGTGTAACACACTGATGAGTGGCTAAGCTGAAATCAACAAAAGAACAACACTAGCTCCTTACATGCTGCTAGCTTGCTATACATTACTGTAGATAAACAGAGTTCCCTTCACAAGAATTCAAAGCCAAGGTACAAATATCATAAAATTGTTGAGCACTATGTCAATGTAACTGAGAAAGACGATCTGTTACCCCTTGTGGTGATGAAAGCAGCACGATAGTGGTTAAAAACTTAAAATATAATGTTTATTTACACAACTATGACGATGTATTAGGACCCAAGGGGTACACAGTTTCCAAACTGAGAGGATCTATGCTTCTTATTCAACTTACCAAGGCTCTCAAGGGAGAATCCACCACCTCAACCGAGCCTCAGATCACTAAACCCTGGGTTCAATAACACGATTCTGTTATTGCTTATTGCCTCTAATCACTATGCCCGTACCTGTGACCATGTCTTCTTTATATCATAGTTACCATGTATGCTATTTCTTACCACATTCATTTATTCCTTTATCTACATGTTCTCTCTTTGTTCTGTTAGTCACATAACTTAGTGAACTTCTTTGGACCATCTAATACATCTTCCCTTCACCTTGTCCTCCAATTACAGTGAACCCCACATGATCATGAACTTCTGTATTTCTATATCTATCTTTATATGTGCAGCCATTCATTTATCTTTAACGGTTACACTAATTTTCAAAGAATCCCCTCTACTGCTCATTTTGTACTTTAACAGGACCTATACATCTTACTAGAATTTCTGTAAATTAAGCTATTACAGGACCATGTAACACTCTAGAAACACTTTTTTCACTTCATCAATGCAAGTTTAATTCTTTAAACAATAGGCTTTTCGATTTTTTGTTTCTCATGGCAATGCATTCAAAGATACCACGTGTATTTCAAAATATTTTTGCTAGCAATCAAATCCACTGTATCCTTGACTCTACTCCAGGCATTGGAAAACTTACATCCTACATATTTATAGCCCTAATTGCCCATAACCTTTTAAATAAGGGAACTGCACCCTAGTATAGCTTAGAGTTAACTCCTACAACAATGTATACAATTTATCATAATACGAACAATATAGATGGTCATACCTCTTGCTGATATGCCTAGTCAATAAAACAACTATCAAACTAGATCAGCCAAACTTTATTTGCTACGGTTAACGAACATTAGTGCAGTACTTCTCATAGTAATGTACAAGCACAAAGGAAATGTAATGGTAGGATTTGCATTTTCAAACAAGAGGAAAATGACTAATAGGAACTGGTTTTACTGCAACGAAACGAAAAATTTGACCTCCAATTAATTACAACACAAGTATAAGGGTTTTTCTAATTGGATGTAATGCATCCAAGCCAAAACTCTATCATAAGCACAATTGAAAGATTAAACAACAGGCAAAACCTTTACAATGACCGGCCTAGTTCATGTCCATGGCACACCCAAGTACCTGAACAATCTTACAAAATGCGATGGGGCACATCTTGTAGAAAGTCCAGATATTTAATTTTCTGAAAGCAAGGACAAAAGAAGAAAAAATTTCAACCCTTGGCACAACTCCGCAAAGCACTTCAAGCAGTATATCAGCCCATCGTATTCAAGCAATATGCTATACTGAACAAAGAGGTAGCATTGATCTCAGTGAACTTATATGCTACTACATGACCCTGGGGACTTTAAGATAGTTCTTTTGATAGGAATGATAATATTGACATCATGCTAACCACCACAGAGATTTCAGACAAACGCCAAACCTATCAGAGCAATTTAAAGTAGATGAAAACATACAAGGAAAGAGATAACAGTGCAACCAAATGCTGCCAGAAGAGAAGTGCTGAGGACTCGCTAGCCGCATAACCTCTCAAGCTGGCAATTGCTCCCAATAAGATAGCACTTGGCGTCGTGTACTGCAACAAAAGCACAAATCTGTACATCTGATCGCCATGAACTAGAAATTGCAATTTATCAGCCAAGGCCACAATTCCAATCCCCAATAAAGGCAGCATCAACTGTCTTGCCACAATAACACCAATTGTAGTCCGAAACCCAAGGTTAGACTCATTCGGGCCCTCAGCTAGCATGCCTCCAAGAATAAGCATGACGGAGGGAACCATGGCACCCCCTAAAATCTCTAAACTGTCAGTGACGAAAGACAATGGAGCATCATAACCAAAGACAAAAGCTTTTATCTGCGGCACCATCCCAACAATGATGGCTAACAGAGAAGCAATTATTGGGGGTTGAAGTATGTGCTGCAATGGAGTCTGTTCAGCAATAATTCTGATCTTCCTGAACACCCTAGGTTCGGCCAAACACCTAATGGACTCGGGACTGTTTCCATCCGCAGAGTGATCAATGTCGGGAATAGTGGTTTGTGAAGCATTTGAGATGCTTTTAAAGATCTTAGCAATAAATGGTGTCTTGGAATGTTCATTTTCTTTATCTTCAATACCTGGCCATTCAGCTTCTACAAGAAGAGGCTTACTAACATTATCACCCTGCTGTTTTTCCTTGATCTCTATTCCTTCTTCTTCAACAACCTCGTAATATTCCAATGGAGGCTCCATCATGTGGTACACAAGGGTATAAACAAGAATTACAGCAACCCACTGGGCAAAAGATACATAAGCCACCCCTTTCCGATGGCAATCAGGTCCAAAGAAATTATCCTTACTATGACAAACAGAACCAACAATTGCAAGAGGGAGATTTCCAGTATTGCCGAATGCAGTCATGATAATGGTAAATCTGGTGAACTCTGGAGGTGGTCTACATATGATCACAACTAAGATCCCCAAGATGCAACCAATCAATGTACTGACTAATACATTAACGGGGATAAACCACCAGAGAGTGACGTTCTTGAGTGTAATGGATTGACCCAAGTGAATGAAGATAAGGCAGGGTAAGAAAAGGGCAAATACAAGCTTGCTGAGTAGCTTGAAAGTCGCCTTCGGAATGATTTGTGTTTTTGGTGAGCAAGAAGTAGTCCTATAAGTGTGAGGGAGAGAAGTTTCAGCAATGGCAACACAGCACTTAGTAGATCATCTTCCCTAGACTTCATGTTAGACATCATTTCCTGGACTACTTGCATAGTAATGCAAATAATTCTATCTGAAATCAGCAATGCATAGATTACTCAAATCTGAAAAACTTTCAACCAAAACTAAAGTTCTTAGAACACTAAGGAGAAGTGTTTAATATCCCATTTTGATTCGTTATTAAGATTCTACATAGTAAATTTTTAACAGATGATCTGAAATGTAGCTGAATCAATCAGAATGCAAACAGGGTTTAACAACTTCCATCAAATGCAACAAACATAGCTAGAAAAGAAGTTCGGTTTCACAGATAATTGCAGACTGCAACCAGTTTAACAAACAATACAAGATGAAATTTCAGACTTCACGAACTGTAACAAAATCAACAAGAGGACAACAAAGGCTTGAATAGATTATAAGAACATAAATGAAGAAGGAAAATTGTGGGTTAACAAGAATAATCCAGAATAATAACAGAATTAATTAAAAACAAGGTCTAACAGAAAACCAAGAACAGCAATGCAGCGAAATGGTATAACAGACATTCCCAAATTGTAGTTAAATCAATGCGAATGAGGGATTGATGGGTGCTTCAACAAAGAATCACAAACATAATAAAGTGACATTTATAGACATAATTTCCTATAAATAAGGTTATATGAATCTAAGAATTTACAGAGAGGGGTGTAGAAATCTTACATCCCTCAGATTCAAAAGAGAGAGAAATGTGAGGGAAAAGCTATGAACGCAAAGTTTTCACGAGGGAGTCTTTGTGGTGACGCTAAATATAGCTATACAATCACGTAGGAAGCTTACACTTAGGCTAATACATTATCGTTTTCCAGATGAATAAAAACAGCTTACACGTTCAAGGGAGAATTACAGACTCCTTTAATCACTCAAATTCTTGGCATTTAAAATATTATATAAAAATCCTCTAAAATTTGTATCACATAACACTTAAACTCATATCGTTTAATATATCTATTAATAAATTATATCTAAACTTCTTGAAATTTGTAAATGTATAATACATAGTTCCTTCAAATTTAAAATATTATATTTAATCAACAAATACTCCAATTAAAGATAGAATATTAAATATTTAAAAATTTATAACCAAAATTCATGTTATATTATCACATTTATTGAAATAAAATTAATAATAAAAATCTAATTTTTTGGTAAAAAATTATAATTAATATACAATTATACTATGCATTAAAATTTAATTTGACTGTTTAAACAATCAAATTAAACTACTAAATAATCCAAATTAAAATTAAAAGATATTGTGTCAATTACAGTTTAACCCAATTTCACTTAATGATATAATGCAACATGAATTTTGATTGTTCTATTATGAATGACTTAGATCCCTTAGTTGTATACTAATTGAATTTTTTATATTTAATTTTATTTCAATAAATGATACAATAGAACATAAATTTTGATTGTAAAATTTAAAATATTTAATATTATATCTTTGATTCAAGAATTTTTTTGTCTAAATATAATATTTTAAACTTAAAGGATTTAAATATTATACGCATACAAACATTAAAGAATTTTGATGTAATTTTATTAATAGATATACTAATGGACATTAACGATAAAGATCTAAGTATTACGTTTGTACAGATTTTAAAAGTTTATATATAATATTTTAAATACCAAGAAATGTAAATGATTAAACGATAAACTTCAAGAGTTTGGGTGTAGTTATCTCCCAATATCAATTATCAGTTCTTCTAAGTTAATTGAAAAATGATATATGTAATATATTTTTATTTATTAAATAAAAATATATATTCACAAACAGTCCTATTTTAAAAAATGTAACTAGGCCACTTTCTTCTAATATTTTTTTTGGGTGCTTAAAATAAATATGTAGACAATAATATATATTTGTCGAATAATATTTTCTTTAATATTATACAGTTATCTAAGAAAAAATATTATGATACTTCCCTCTTGACAATTTTTTAGAGTTAAATGATGAGAAATTAATTTTTTATGAATATATTTTTTTTATTTTTTATCTTTAATGAGACTAAAATAAATTAGTCAAATTGATTTGAACATTCGTAATTATTAAAACAAAAAATAACAATAAAATAATAATAAATTCCACTGCATATTTAAAGCGCCGAAAAATAGAATTAGGTACGAAAAGTAGCTTCATAATTAGAGCACCTCTAGCCTAAGAAGCGACTACACATCGAAGGTAGGCAGCTGGCGCGCAAACTTCGTAGTCACAGCACCGCTGCCCCCACACTATCCATCAAGCACACATCTGGAGGCGGGTCCCATGAGCGACCTGCTAGTTGCTAGGCCGTACGAGTACTAAATATTCGGTGCAATCTTAATGTGGGTTAGGTTTTTTTTTTCAGTATATATAATATATATTTTCTTAATTTTTTTATTAACAAATAATATATTATACATTTAAATAAAATTAATTATATATAATTAGATCTCTCACTCGTTAATAATCAATGATACATTAATTTTTTTAAAAAATATATATTAGAAGAGATCTTAATTCCCGTAATACCACATTGTTTTCGATATATTCTATTTGCTAATAAATCTCATTATTTACCGGTTTAAAAACCCCTAATTTTTTAATAAGTATCAATAATTTCATACTTAATAACTCTCACTTTGTTTTACATAGCATTAATCAAATTTATTTGTTAATTTCTAGTTAATTAGTAATCTTACGTGACATAATAATTTTTTTATGTATTCAAATTTGGGTCAATTAAATTTTAATACGGAAAAAAACTATGATTTTTAATCAACTCAAATTTAATACATTTAAATTTAAATCAAATTTTTATCGGCCTGAATTTTAATACTTGAAAAAACTTAGAAAATACAAGAAATCTCATTAAAAATATGCCTATTTAGAGAGACGTGGATGAATTTTTTTTTAAAATATATCATGAATAATTTAATAAAATTATATTTTAATTAACCCTTTTAATCTGATATAAAGTGTTAGTAAAGATGAAACCTGAAATTCGGAGGCACGAGGTTAGTGGATTCCGGCGGAGATGAGCATTTTTCGCTTTCCGTCGACGATCAAAGCTCTGTGATCGTAGCTCACGTACGAAATCTCCATTAGCAAAGAAGACAAGCACGAAGGGGTAGTTGTGCCATTAAAAAAAATTATAATTAGTTTGGACTTAATAATTTAATTGTTTGAAATAGTTGTCCTTAATAACATAAAAGATTTGTGTTTAACTTTATTGTCAAAAAAAATTATAAAAGTATTCTTGGTTCCAATTTTCAAATGAAATTACGGAGAGGACTTGGTATTGTCTTTAATACCATATAAAAATTTATAATTTTTTAAATACATAATTAATTCAAAAAAATTAGGATTGATTATAAAAATTTTAATTCGTAAAAGGTTAAGTTATAATGTTTTATCAATTTTTTTTTTTGGATACCATAAGTGTTTGTTGGTATTCCTTGTCATAAAATTAGGAAAAGAAAATTATTTTATCTCCATAAAGTAAGAAAATGACATATACTTTTCAAAAGAGGAAAAAGAAATTTGAATCTGGGTCTATTGATGTGACATTTATTTGTTGATCATGTTGATATTTAATTAAGTTAAATTTTTGTTTTAACTAAAAAATAAATTATTTATCATGTTTCGCTCAAAAATTTATAACACCATGGAGATATCAAAAAATGCAAGTTATGAATTAAAAAAAAGTTAATTCATTTACACTAAGAAAAATGCATAAAATACAGTTTATGTATAAATGAATTTTGTGATTGGTTTTGGGATACTTGATATGTTTAAAAATTGTTTAAACCAAAATAATGTCATAAGTTCATCAAACAATGAGATTTGACCCCACAGAAGTGTACAAACCATGCACATAAAAAATGATACTTATACATTAAATAAAACAAAGTTATTACATGACATTGTAAAAAATACAGTCTGTCAATAATATGGATGACGTTTAAAACCACATAAGAGGTTAATTGGTTCGTTGTTAATACAACCTATACACCACAAAATACATCGTTAATACATAAATAACAACATAAAATACAAATTTTCAAAATAACTCATACATTTCATAAATCCATAAGTGAAAGTTAAACGTAAACATAGACACAACATATTTAAAGTGGATGATACATTGCTGAAATTGATTGTTTCTTTGTTGGACATGTTCGGCGATCGTGTTCTAGCTACTGGCAAATCCCACAGTGGTTAATTTGCACCATTTTCTTAAAAAATCTATTTTATTGTGTATGTGCAGTATTGTTGGATGTCTTTTACGTCCTCGACGGAACGACCCATTAGGGCATAAAATATGACCATTGGTATCATCCCAATAGTTTTGGTGGTGCAAATGATAAAGTTCAGGTGCCAAAGTTGACTCAAATGAATGTCAAGACCTAACATGGAAATGCAAGCAAATGACCATTACATGAGAATAAGACATTTTACAAATTGTAAATTTTCTACAAGTACATCTACAATCATTAATACACATGACATGTGTATTACCCTTCGTTGTGACCACCTCAACAAGTTCTTGTTGCATGTGAAATGGTGTAACATTACACCTGTTTGATTTGATCTAGTTGGCTCGCATAAATTCCATTGTATCAGGTGAGAATTCTATCTAGAAAGAGAGTGAGACAGAGAGAAAAAGGGTGGGAGAGACAAAGAGAGAGATACGATGCAAGAGAGACGTTAACTAACCAGAGAGAGAGATAAAGTGAGTGAGATACGGTGAGAGAGAGAAAACTTGAACTAACCAAAGAGGGAGAGACGCAAAGAGAGACAGAGAGATAAGTGTAGACAGAGACTTGAACTACCTAGAGAGAGATACAAAGAGTAAGGACTTTACTATCCCGACTGAGAGAGAGAGAGAGAAGGTGAGAGAGAGAAACTTGAACTACCCAGAGAGAAAGAGAGAGACAGAGACATAGAAAGACTTGAACTACCAAGAGAGAAAAAAAATAGATACAGAGAGATAGAGATAAGATAAGGGGAAGGGAGAGAGACGTGGACAATATTTTGGTCATCAATATTTGGATAACAATATGACAAGTGATTTAGTTTGGATAACAATTCTAAACACAGACTCACAAGCACATATAATCAATATAGAGTTAGCAAGTTTACACTTAATTTAGTGAATTCAAGTGGTAAATAAGTAGTCTTGTTAGAATCCTTTAACAAATGGATTGATATGAATTAGGTTACACATAACATGAACTTTATTAAACACGATGTATGCATTACATGAAACAAATTATATACAACTATTAGAGGGTTGATATGATAGAGTTAAATAAATTCTAATACGTGAAACTTCTACACGAATAATACAAACTATTACCAGTTCTAATTTTTGTTGAACTTGGAAGTTAGTACTTGTTCTGATATTATATTACTCCAAATCCTCACATCCAGCTCAAAAAAAGTAACACACTAGGTATATAAGATGGGGTCTTATTTTGATTATTTCCATCAATCAAAATAATATAAGTATAATTTTTTTTTATTTTATTATTTTTATGATATGTACGTACTTCTAAGTCTTTACCCAATAAAGCCTTAGTAATTCCTTCGCCAAGTAGGCCACAATCCTTCCAAACTTTCCTTCTTCACCTCGGAATGTGCTTTTACTCACTAATCTTTTGTACATTCCCCACTAATCTTATGTATGCAATTTTGTCACTTAGCCTTGACCACTAAAAGAATTGATTCTGCTGAATCCACAAAAAATTCAGATCAACATTACAATCTCTAATTGAATGGCTGACCAAAATTTTCAGATCAACATTTCAATCTTTGATCATCCCAATTGAATATGTCTAATTGCCCTATTTCCCAAATATGCACATCTCTAATTGAAAATAAAGATGTGGTCAGAACTAGAGAGAGAGACATAACGAAAAAAAATTTATCATCAAAACACAGTTGTTCTGGAATTTTAATACTAAAATATGATATTTTTGAACTTATTTACCAAATTACGACATTTTTTAAAAGCGGATTCAATAACTCCGTTTTTGTTAAAAAACGGATTCAACAATTTCGTTTTTGTTAAAAAACGGATTTAACAACCCCACTTTTATGGGAAAAAAATTTTGGACAATGAGAAAGGCGTGTTTTGTAAACACGCTTTTTACGGTTTTTTTTTTTTTTTTTTTTTTTGTAATAAACACGCTTTTTAACGTCTTCCTCGCATTCTTTTTCCGGTGAGATCTATGGTGATGACTTCCTCAGCCCAATTAGCAAAGTGGTGAACAAGCTTGAAAGGGCCATTATTGGGTTGCCCTCAATGAAAGTACTCAATTTTTGCCTCCAAGCCCCCTAAAAAGAGCAATCAAGAAGCCCTTAAACCCATAACAGGCAAGATCAAATTTTATCTGATTTTTGCCTCAACAACAGCAGTTTCTGATGAAAAACAACTTGGGTTTGCAAAGGTTTCTCACAGTTTATGACTTGAACATTAATGGGGATTCAGAGACTTCGGTGGAAATTTATTACTCACCAAGAAAGACCTTGAACCTCGAGACTGAGAACCCATATGGTTTTTCTATTTATGAAGATAACCCATTTTCATATTCTTCAAATTCAAGCAATCCAAAGCACAACCAACGATTAATTTCAGGAAGAAAGTGTAACATTCAAGTATTTCTGATCAAAATCCAAAGAAATCCAAAGACCCTTTTTAGAAAAAACAGCTTGCTGAACCAAACAAAAACAGCCAAACAAAAGAAACCTATACAACGACTATATGGGTTGCAACGAAAATGATTTTATAGTTGTATCATAGCATAGAAGATGAGGACAGAACCAAGCTAGAGTGTGGTTGCAGAGGCAAATGAATAATCAAGCTTCACGAGGGCGAAATAGAGCAGTAGAAGGAATCCGAGTAGAAACACGTTAAACGCGTGGTTATTAACCACGCTTTTACCGTGTTTCAGCTCATTTTTTTGACCACTTTTTTTATTTAAAAACGGGTCACGAATTCCGTTTTTTAACAAAAGCATTGATGAGACTTTTCTGAAATACTCCAAGATGAAGACACGTGTTCTGAGCGTCACTAAAAATCCTGTTACTGAGATCACGTACTATCGGCTTACAACTCCCTCGCCCCCGAGGTACTTAACACATGGTCAAATACGTTTTACGAACCAACACATATCCCTCGGTCTGATATGATACTTCGGTCGTCATGTACAGCTCTCCTCGGCTCGAGATGTACCTATCCTCGGTACCGAGATGTACCCCCGTCCAGGATGCCTTTTTTCTGTTCCAGTATAAGCTATTGATATACAGGTCATTAGTCTAGACTAATCTAGCTTAGCTATCATGGTCTCGTCTTACACAATTAGTGTCAGAAGACACATGAAAGCAGGGTCCACAGCCAATGAGAGATGGACGCGTGGCAAATTGTGTCACATCAGAGACAGAAAGACCGCATGCCCTTGCTGACACGCGACTTGGGAAAGCAAACATTTAATTACATCATTCCCTTGATGAGACCGCATTCAATGTGGTAAGGCTCGAAACTGAAAGACAATAAATGTCTCTAAGGCTGGACATTTATGCATCCTTCCCGAGTGGAGCTCATTGGACAGTCGGTAGCCCGATGACACAGCATTGATTGCTTGGAACTCCGATCAGTTAAAGAAGAGAAGACATTCCTCGTCAGAATCAGTGCGCACACTGCCTGTACCTAATGATCACCTACTGATAACACTGACAGCAATCATGAACTTTTGAGGTATAAATACTCCTCGTAAAAGGCAAGACGGTATGCAACAAAAACTCTTTACAACGAAATATACTCAGTGCTTTCTTCTTCTTCTCCCTTTCAAAAACTAACTTGATCGTTGAAAGGGATAAGCTGGAAAACACTCCAGCACCCTTCTAACTTGTTCTTCTTTGTTCTAGGAACCTTTCTCCAGCCTTATTGGATCGTTCCTTCAATCCACGAGGGTCTCCCGTTGCCGTTTCAGGTTATCACCAAACCTCACAGGTTGTCCCAAGTAGCGTGGTTGACCACTCAATTGACTCACTCGAGTTCACCAAGGGAGAGATCTGTTCTCGTTTTTTATATTGTGCAAGATCTTGCACGCACAAACATGTTAAATCCGTTTTTAATAAATGTGAAATTATTGATTTCGCTTTTAAAAATTATCGTATTTTAGTAAATAAATTTAAAAGTACCATATTTATCATATTTTAATAAATAAATTTAAAAATATCGTATTTTGGTTATTAAAGTTGCAAGACAACTTTCTTTCGGTAATAGATTCTAACGAAAAATAGGTTGAGAGAGAGAGAATAAAATACCTTCAGTAGTCGTCGGAGTTGTGGTTAGAACTCGAAGGAGGAGAGGGTCATAGATAGAGAGACACACACAAATTTGAAGTGTGCAACTGGGGAGATTTGCGAAATCCTTCAGTGATCTGACTGCGCTTGCACTGGAGTTATCTTCGTCGGAGTTAGTCGCCTGCACCGAGAGTGGTCTTCATCGGAAAGTGGCCTGTGCCTTCAGAGTCTAGAGGGTTGTTGAGAGAGGGCTGATGTGATTTAGGATTATTTGACTTAGAAGATTTAGAGATTTGAGATAATAGTTTATAATTTTATTCGCAAAAAGTCCCATATAGAATGACGATTTTTAAAATATCATTTCAAATGCGTATCCAAGTTTGTGAAAACATTATATCCCAGTTCCGTTAGAAAATTATTTAATTTTATAATTAGTAATAAATCATCTTTTTAAATAACAACTTGAAAGTCATCATTTATAATAACGTTTTTAAAATTTTCTCAAGTTTTAATGCGTCAATCTAAATGACGGTTTAAACTATGAATGCACAATTATAAATGATGTTTTTAATAGAAAATTATGTTTAAAATTAATTAAGTTTGAGATAAAAAATGCGCCATGCGCCATAAAAGGACACTAATGAGAGGTTGTACCGATAAGACTATGAGATCGACTTTGATACAATATTAAAATTTATCTCAGTTATTAATTGTGAATTTGATAATTTGTAATTATTAATTAAAAAATAATAAAACATGGAAATTTTACTAGATGAAAAATGAAGAAAAAAGTGATATTATAGTACCATAACGGGATGCCAATTTTACAGGTTTTGAAAATTAATTCTTTTTCATACTCTTTCTGTGAATAATAATAATAATAAATCTCAATAATAATAGGTTTGTCTATTACAAAATGGCCTTGACCACGATACCGTCAAAAAAATTTTAGTACCATACCTCCAAAATTTATTAGTTCAAAAGATTCTTTTTATAATTTTTATGAGTTATTTTACAATAAAAAAATTTATCACTTTTGTACGTTTTTTTATTACTATGGGTGTTATTGCCACAATTATGATAACTATTTTTGTCTCTTTTCTTTGATATAAAAATTCATTATTTTTGTAGGTAATTTTATCATTATTGTGATAATTATTTTTATTATTTTTTTGGGTACCACCATTATGATAAATACACTCATAAATATAATAAAAATAATAAATGGATGTATGATACCAAAAAAAAAAAATCCCTACAGTAGTCAACTCCATTACAAATTGGATGTCCTCATATCCTCTCTCTCTCTCTCTCTCTCACACACACACATATTATGGCTTATTAAACTAAACAATGTTGCACCGAATATAAGGATATATAGCTTATCCTTATCAAATTGAGTTGGATATCACAGGATAAAAAAGCTTTAAACCTGTAAATTTAGTCTTATGTTTATGTATATGCAGATACATAAATGTATATACGTATATATATGTATTTCTCAAACATGAATATTCATATATATATTATTTTAAATATAGTTATCAAATTTTGGCAAAATTGTCTTGTACATATTAAAAGGATTTTAAGAAAACGTTATCAAACTGTACCTAAGACTCCTAAATGAATTCTAAAGTTCAATAATATGGTTGTCTTCAAGTTTTGACTGTACCATACTCATAAAAATTAAATTTCATGCACAATTATATGAAATATTATTTACTTTTTAAATATAAATTGATTATAAGATCCTAAAATAGTAATTATAGGTTATAAATATCATTCTGGTTTGATATGTATTTTTATTTATGAGTCAATACTTTTCAAATAAAAATTTAAACAAAAATGAGTAATCACATAAGTAAATAAGAAGGTGAATTAACAAATTGAAATGTTGGATTTGCAAATTTTATAAATTGATAGCATAAATTTATGGAGAATTTGCTCTTAAAGTGCGAATTCGAGGATGAGGTGATGGAGTGTTGGCTGTTTTGAAGGATCATGCGACTAAAGCCGAGAGAGGTTATTGTGTGAGTCAAGCTTGTGTTGGGTTGGGGGAGGGGGGAGTATTTGAAGGGTGCATAGTGGCCCTCTCCATGACTATTGGGAGTGCCTCATGGATAACCCGGCCCATGGACTGGTCAATCTGGAAAAATGACAAGGAAAAAAGCAAACAAATTTCTGCAAAAAAAGAGTACTCAGAGACAAACGAAATGACAACACAAACAAAGCAAAGCACCTGAGTCTGAGTGAGTGAGTGAGGACTGTATTTGATTCTTAGACGAAGGGTCCCGCAATACGAAACTTTCAGCTGGGTGCTGGCTAGAAGGACTCAGAGTCATTTAAATCATCAATTATAGATGAAAATATCTAACACTTGTATCATTTAATAATATCACGTGAATCCCCAGGAAAAAGTAAAGTAGGAAACATGTCTCCACATCACTATTCATGCCCTCATTTAGGCACCCACATATTTATTTATTGAAGGAGCGGAGAAGAAAAACTCGAACCCTTTACTTCAAGAAAAGAAAATAATATACCGTTTTTAAATCATAAACAAGAAAAGAAAGCGGACACTCTCGTATTGTCACTTGGACATTCATCTTCACGTTCAATCAGTTAGAGAACTGATATTACTTTCTATTACATTGGCACGTCTTGCACCTATTAGAGTTGATGCATCTCTTCATTTTCTAGACCACCAACGTAAGACCCATAGCTGCAACCTTGTGTAAACATGGA
This sequence comes from Ilex paraguariensis, assembly GCA_963454935.2. Taxonomy (NCBI): domain Eukaryota; kingdom Viridiplantae; phylum Streptophyta; class Magnoliopsida; order Aquifoliales; family Aquifoliaceae; genus Ilex; species Ilex paraguariensis. Next base: position 23,384 of record CAUOFW020002635.1, read on the forward strand.
TCTCTTTCTAGTTGCCGGTTCACAACCAGTGCAAATACAAGCAAGTTGGTGCCTTTATTTGGGTGTGAGTGGGATGGTTGGAGAGAGAAGCACCCTTGAAATAATGTTCTGTCAAATAAAAATATTGAACATGAACAAAATTTTCCTTTTTCCTAGGAAAAAAAAATGCATAATGTCGAATTACTAATATCCCTTTCGATTTCCATGAATCATAAAGAATCAAAGCAAAATATTAAACCATTGTATTAAACACAACCACGATAAATATACTATCATTGGTTCATATGAACTCTCGAAATCAAACACCAACACTTACAAATTGGCATCCTAGTCTTCCAACCTTACTCTAATCCTAAAATATCAGCTAAATTGTTTGAGACCGCCCCCGAAGAGCATCTTCTTATCACTTGTTTACACTTGTAACCTTTCAAATTTCCAATTTCCATATTTGACTTGCTTTTTCTGTTTCCACCCACCATATAAATAAAACTAAAGATTTTTTCTTGTATTAGTGCCACTACATAAGATCTCAAATCTAAAGTGGCCATATGAAGATTAAATGACGTCCAGCACAAAAATTGTACAAGTTCAATAAAATAGGATAGCATAGTGCAAACCTCGAACAAAAAATAGATCATGCCGCCATCAGCTCAACTAAGAGTTTCGAATCGAAAAAGTAAATTGAACTTGAGTTAAGACGAAGGGATCGAGTGCCAAAAAAAACCAAATTTTTTAAGGTTTCAATCGTGACCTACATCCACTTTGAACGGCTAGGGTCGCCGAGATATTTTATTAACTCAAGTGTGTAGGGAGAACAGAGAGTTACAAGCTATGAAAGTTACAGAGATGTACTCGACTGAGTGTAATGCTCATTATAGATGCCCCCCCATGTGTAGGCGGGACTTACATTTTATATTCGCCTCATAACAGATTGTGGTGAATTATTTGTAACTAAGTGGTTAATCTGATGGAGCTGGCGATCACTTCTCAACGGATGAGACAGTTACGGAGCTTTCCATAAGATTCAGTCAAAGGATGACGTGGGAGTTAATTATTTCCAAGACGGCGTGGATGAGCCTCTCAGATGACCCTACTTACTCCCTTGGCGAGCTTGACCAGACGTGAACCTATTTGAGTTGGATACTGAATCTTTATAACTTGAGCTCTTAATTTAAATTGGGCTTTCAACATGAGTTGGATCATTGAATTTGATCCATCACAATGAACAAAGTGTCAACACAATAACTCTAATGAGTTAGTTTAGTGGTAGTTCAACTACCTAATAAATTTTTTAATAGAGATAGGTCAGAAGTTCGAATATTCAAAGTATAGCACCTTGGGCCACCGTCCTATAAATTTCCCCTTTGTGTAGAGAGGCGATTTTGTACAAAATTCAACATTAATTCGATACATAAATGAGATAGTACTGCAATAGTCTATTGAGACAACTTAGACATAAAAAAATTTTTTGTCAACACAATAATGAAAAGAATTCTAAATGCGGGTACAATAAAACTTTGAGAGACAGGCATAAAAGAAGTTAAACCTTACTTTAACAAAGATCAGTCTCTTGAAAACTTGGTCATGAGCATCAATTTTTTTTTTTAGTTCAACGATAAAAGATGTTCAAACTAATTTATGCATATTTTAATTAATTAATTTTTTAATTTAATTAAAAATAAATCATTCATACCAGAATTAAAAAATATTATAACAGGATAAAAGCTCCTATAAATTTTGATGTAGGTGATGTGATATTTTTTTATATGATATAAAAATATAATTAAAAATTAATAAAGTAAAAATAATTAATACTCAATGCGAGCTTACATAATACCACCTAAATATTACTCACGACACAATTGTCTCTTTTTAACGTTGCTATATGACCAAAAAGGGTGCCAAGAAGACTACCCCAACGAATCCTTTCCATTATTGTGACCCAAGGCTTGATGGCGATTAGGGAAACCTCTGATTTAGTGCCCAAATGCTAGCTAAGGGATCAGCTTTTAATGGTACGATCTTCCCTAATTTAAGGGGAGCCATACAGCTGGATGATTGGATGCCTGAGCAGAGTACAAGACACGGACTTGACTATGATTCTGTAATACAATTTTCCCTCAAAAATTTATTATTTTCAAACATATTTTTTTAATTTTTATAAGTTATTTTGTACTAAAATTTTTATTATTTTTTATGGTTGATTTGCCATTTTTATCGATATTTTTATGATTGTTGTGAATATTTTTATTATGTTTGTAATAACTATTTTTTATAATTTTCTTCAGTACAAAAAAAATTATTATTTTTGTGGTTAATTTTTATATTTTTGGGTATTTTTGCTATATTAGTTGATGTTCTTATTATTGTTGTGAATTGTGATAACTAATTTTACCATTTTTTGGGTACTACAACAATAATAAAAATTCTCATAAATATAATAAAAATAATTATAAATGTGGTAAATAGAGGTATAATACAATTTTTTTTTCAAGTACTACTCAACTCCACAAAACAATCGTCTAATTTGTAATGATACCGAAATTTACAGCTTATGTAGGTTAACTTTATAACTTATTTGAGATAAAAAGTTAAAACTGGATAAATGATAGAAATTTTAATTTTTGAAGATAAAGACATAAAATTGTTATTTTTTGAGGTTAAGTTATTATTGATCAGAGATATTTATGATCGATTATGAAGTTATCTCATGTAGTTATAATTTTATGTAATTTCAAAAAATAGAAAATTTTAATACGATATAATTTTTTTTCTCAATATTGTAGAATTGCCCATCTAATTATAGAGGCAACGTATAAATCCCCATAGAAAATTGTGTTTTTCATCATACCCATGCATCACAAGAACTTAATTCTCCCATAGATCTAGTTTCAAATTTATTTTTTAAATTCAAATAGTTTTGAAAAGCATAATTTCAAATGATGTTTCTTAACAAAAATCATTGAGTCTTATTAAATTTGTATTAGAATAATTATTTTTAAGCAATATTATTCTTATGTAAGCATATGAAAAAAAAATTTCGAACAACTTTTCTTTTGCTCTCACTTAGGCAATGCGACAATTTTTGACGCAACACAAAAATTCAGTGAAAAAAAAATAATGCGACGCGAATAAATAAAAATTGATTAATATTTAATACAAACTCAAATACTATTACTTAAATACAATTCAACACGAAAAAATTACTACTTTTAACGTTGTTATCCCCAAAAGAGTGGCAAGACTATATCGAATCAAACTGAATTTCAGGGATATAAAATTTTAAGGGATAATATAAATGAATTGTAACGTTAAACATTTTGAGTTAGAATATTATCAATTCGTTGAATCCAGACTACAAGATATTTATTTTTTATGAATAATTAAATTGACATGAATAATCTACTTTTAAATAAATTGAAAAAAAATATTAATCAACGTGTATATAAATTAATTTGAACTCTTCTCGCCATTGTATAAAAAACCCTCCATCAAGCAGCGGAATCCTTTCCATTATTGGGATGCCAAGACCGGATGCCCATTATGGAAACTATGATTTCGTCGTGCCCAAATGTTAGCTAAGAGATCAGTTTTAATGGTACGATCTCCCCTTTTTTAAGGGGAGCCATACAGCTGGATGATTGGATGCATAAGCAAAGTACAAAACACTTTGTCTAATTTGGAATTTGACTCCACGTCTATCGACCTAAGTTTTATGGTAAAAATTATGATATTTTATAAAAAAATTATTTTTTAGTTTATTTTACCCATTAAGTATATTATTTTATCCGAATTTCATCTAAAATAATCAGGTAAAAAATCGAGTTAATATATATTTTTTTAAAAAAATAATACAATATGTTGATTTTAAAAATAAGTTTAAAATTATGATCAATATTAGACTTAATTTATTAATTTTATTGGATGAACCTAATCATTTTTTGTAGTGGACCGCAATGACCGTGATACATTAAGTCAACAAATAAGGTGATCAAATTAATTTTAAATAATATTTTTCTAAAATTATTTCTATGTGAGAATAAAATTCTTGTGATGCATGGTTATAGTGAAAAACTCAAAAAGAAAACTATTTGATAGGTCTGCCCTAAATCTACTTATCAGAAGGCCTTGGATTTACATGTCCCATCTGCACTTCTATATATAGTAATAGCACTATCCTCACCGCTCTCATCCTCCTACCTCCTATTTCCAAACACACACTCTCTCTCTCTCTCTCTCTCTCTCTCTCTCACACACACACACACACACACTGACACACAGTGTGAAACATACATTGTAGTTTCCTGTTTTTTTTTTTTTGGGCTTGTGCTAGTTTCTTTAGAAGAAATGATGTGTTAGTAGGGTGGTTCATGAAGGAAGGAGAGAGGTCCCTTTGGTCCAGTCCGAGACAGTTTGAGGGCTGATAACCAGCTGCTGACTCGTTGGTTCGAGAACTCATCAAACATTATATGGATGAAACCATGATGCGTTTTTGATCCAACGAAGCAGGAGCTGTGTCCAGCCATCCCTGTCACGTCCTGGACTGAAGGGATCTCCCTCCTTTTATTCCACACCCCCATCTTAATTCTTTACTTCATGTTTTGGTTGCCTATCTATTAGGTCACACACACATATGTGTGTATATATACATATATATATATAGAGAGAGAGAGAGAACTATATCTATAACCAATTATATCCGTATGTATTTAATTATCCAATATTTATTAAATATCAAGATGACCTTCATATATTTCTCTCCCATTTGTTTCTCAACAAACAATGAGTTACAATGATGTAATGGCAGTACTACTATATTACCATTATAACAATGATGATTATGTACAAGATAAATTCATTATTATTCTTAATATTATTATTAAAACATGTATTTTCATTTTTACACCATTAAACAATAAATTTTGGTCATTTTTTATCCATGTACCTTAGTTAAACTTAATAATGATGACTGATGCCTTATTGTGTTGCTTCCAAAGGATGAACCAATTATTGGAAGGTCAATAATTTCATGAAGAAGTTCAATCATGTAAATCAATTAAATTGATTAATGTTTAGGGTGGCTCAATAACATTTAGGGCCAAAAGCAATGACGGCCAATAAGGCTATTTTTTTTTATTTTTTTAATAATAATTTAAATTTTTAGTTTAAAATTTATTATTTTTACTTTTTGATGAGGTTCAAAATTGCTAATTTTTTTTTGTTCAAGATTTGATAATATATTCTTTTGATTAATAATATGACTTTTGATCATAAATATTAATAGGAATCAAAATAAATTTCTACATTAATATTGTTATGTTCTTTTATTTGTTTTATATATTCTTTATCAAAACTGTGGTATTAGATAATTGACTTTATTATAAATAAATTAATTATTTTCTTTCTTTTGGATTATTTTATTACCTTTGAATTTTACTTATTTACCCATGCAACTTTCACCTAAATTTTTGCAATATTTTATTTGTTGCGAGTAAGAACTTTATGAAAATATTATTTCAATGATAATGAATGGTTTAATTGTTGTTTTGCATTTAAATGAGGGAAAAAAAAACAAGCTTAAGAAAAGTAGAGAATGTGTTCGGTTTGATTTTTTTTTTTTTTAACTAAAGAGAGATGCTTATTAAATTTCTTTTGAATGGAGAAAGAGATGAATTTTGTCAGTATTTTTTTTTGTTAATCTTTTTTTCTCATTTAATATTAAAATGTGATTATGTGAGGTGGTCTGGATTTTTGGGACAAAATTTTTAATTTTTTGTTGGTTTACTCTTTCAAAAATTATTTTGTTAAGTATTATAAAGCACAGATACGGATACGAAGATACGACAAAATCTAAAAAAGTAGGATACGGGTACGGCCAAGATACGACTATAATAAAGTATATTTAATATTTTTATCTTTTTTCAAACAGCTTAATACTTATATATTTTGGTAGTTCTTTAATATACAATAAAAAAAATTAGTTGTTTTTTTTAGTTTTAAGAAAATATATATTGTATCGTTGTAGTATATTTACAAAGTGAAGTAACTAATTAAAAGAATCAAACCTAATATTTACTTAATATTTAGAAGTAATTTTTGCTAAGATAATATCGTAATAGCTTTATTTTATACTCTTTTGACATATAATTGTAGATAATACTTAAAAAATATTTATGTACCTTTAAAGTAATATGAATTTTTTATTAGTATATTGTATGATATATGAATTCGAAAAAAAATGTTAAAAGTTCCACTCAAAAATTATATATGTTGCTCGACCACAAAAGTATCCGTGAAGTATTATAATATTTAATTATTATCGATACGTAGAAGGTGTATTTGATACTTATTTTCGAGTATCCGACGAGTATCGTATCCGATATGATATTGAATGCGGATACTTCAACCTCAACAAAATATTTGTTCTTCATAAGTAAGGCTATATTATAGTAAATTTTATTTTTCAGCTTATAGTACATTATTGGTCTTTAAATTTTTGCTCTTTTTCATATGTGGGGCCTAAAGCCTGCGCCTTTATTTTTATACTATAGGGCCGGCCTGTTAATGATGACTATTGGCTAATTGCATTTCTTGCAAAGAACGAACCAGTAATTAAAATTTCAACTATTTTAGCTTTTCATATACCCCTTTTTTTTTTCTTCTATATGGCGGATACAAGAAGTGTGAGCCTCATTTGTCTCCCCCTCTCTCTGGCCTTTTGATCCTTAAACAATTGGTACAATATCCTAAAAGAGGAGAAGTCGCAAGCGGTAGGGAGAAGAATGAATGTTTTATTTTTCATATTCACATGGTAGATTCAGTAATGTGATAAATCACTACATTCATTTAGTCGTTGCTTTGTATGAAAAAAGTCTCATTTTTATCTGCAAGTTACAAGGTATGCATTTAAGCCCGTGATATCTTTTTTTACTTTATTTCCTCTTGTTGCTTTTGATAGTAGAAATTTTCATTATATAAATTGATAACATAATTCAAAGTTTTAATCTTTGACAGAAATATTAGGAACGTACAAATAGTTGGTGCATGTTGTATATAATTCTTGTTTATTTGAATAGGTGATTAATGTTCCATAGTAATATTCATCATACTTGTACTATGTCCAATGCTACAGTTTCATCTAATGAAAGTTTCATACTTTTATCCAGCATATTCTATTGAAAAATGTGTGGAATATATTAAGAAAATTATTTATAGGCATAATCATTAAATTCTATTCCTAATAAAAGCTTTGGCAGATTTGTCATAACTGATAGAGTAGTATACTAAAAACTTACTTTTTGTAATAAAACTCGTTTTATTAATTAATAGAAATTTATTCTTTCTATTTTATTGAGAATCTATATACGCAAAATGTTTGCATTACATTTAACATATGGTATGCATGCGTATCTTATATTTTACATTGTAGATAATCTAGTGTATTGAGTTCGACTTATGCACAGAAGACCACATTATCAGATCCTTGTATAATATGAGTATAGATTTACAATTTTAGATGGAATTGGACACACCATCAATATGATTATAGTATAATATTCTAGCATAGTCTGTCTTGACTGTAGAAGATTGTTTGATGTCTCGGATTATTGCTCTAGTATACTTTGTGTATTGAACAGATCCATGTCGATGTTATTATTTTTTATTGATTTAATAAGATAATAAATATATCATGATTATTATGATTGCATATACTTTTAATCCTGAAATATTTTATTGCAACGTGCATATAATATTTGTTAATTTAATTCATTAAAAAGTGATATTCATATTGAGTCAATAAGCTCGGTAAATTGAGAGACGGTGTTGTTTGTAAGGTGAAAATTAATTATTAAAAAAAAATCATGTTCTATTTTTTAAATGGGTTGATAATGTCCTCTTGAGGAAGCTCATAAATTTTGTCCATGCCTAGCCTGGCAGGTAGAGTTAATTATCCGATATGATAAATAAGTTTAATGGTAAAGTCTCAAGGAATAAAAGAAGCCAATCAGTAGTTTATTTAATTAAAGGGCATCTGTAATCTTAAAAGTGAGTAGATTATTAAGCACATAATAATAAGGAGCTAGAATATAATTTTGAGATAAGGTTCAAGAGATCAATAATAACTTTTTAGTGGACTGACTTATTATTAATGAGCTATAGGATGTTTGTTCTGGGTTGAACATAGGAATTCTAGACCCATTGAAAATTCGGTTCTTATTTCTCCTTAAGATTTCTGTCGTAGCATATATATAAACGTTTAGACTCTCTAGTTTAGCATCTATTCTTTACTCACGTATTTTAGAGAGGCTGAAAGGGAGAACAAAAGTTCGGAGGTTCTGACAGTCCACTCTGCATCTGGACTTTAACATTGGGGGATATACGAAAGAAGACTGTGAGGTTTGTTGAACTGCCTTCTGTGTTCGTTGTTGGGTCCTGTGTTCGTGTTAAAATGAGATCAAGCTAGAGCGATCTCGAAGGTAAACCCTAATTTCGCTTTGTAAGGTTTTAAAGGAAAATTTTTGATATTCGATACATATGCGTTGTTAATGATTTTTGAAATTTTCGTTCCAACAACTAAGAGTGCACCTTGCTTTAGTGAATTCAATTTTTTACTATTCATAGATCTCCGACCACCATTGTCATAAGGTAAGCTGCTTGGTTGAGTAGAATATTATGAACATAATAAGCAATCTCCAAATCGAATGAAAATCTCAAGGTATTGAATGTGAAGGTAAGTTGATATTTTTTTTATTGGCTTTTCATTGAATTTTGCACAGTTACTTTTAGAAAACATGATGCTATGTTGTTCTAAGCAATAATATTATTTGGTATATGTAGTACTCGAAAAATTTCAAGACAACCATAACAGTACAAGTGACAACAATTTTCAATTGATATGAAAATGATGCTCGACAAAGTTCAACTGGACTGGTATAGATAACAATGACAAGCGCGACACCCTTTGGCACAACACCTCATGGTGCGACGCTCTTAAGCACAATACCACATCAGGGCGAGATACATCTCCATCACATTGGAAGTGACAAAATAGACCTTTCACCAAGGTTGGACAACAATGAAATCGCAGAAGTGTGAGGGCAACCTCGGCGAGACTTGCCTCTCTTACTACGGGAATGGTATCTTCAGCATATTGAATGTTGTTGCTCGACTAGCCCACTAGACTAAGAGGTGTCCCCACCTAGGGACAGGGGAGTATGATCCTCCTTAAGGGAGAATTGAGCAATAAGGGCGAATGAGCACGACTGTTAATCTCGACCTGGGGTGGGGTCTCGAAGGTTTAGTCTGTTCGAGCAGGCCTTCTAGTGTATGACTCACTGTCCACTGAGATGTGCTTGACTAGAATCCAGAGAGACTCCTAGGGTAATTGGGGTTATTGGCTCGAATCAGCATATGAGATGATGAGACATGTGGATTGGTAGTTGAAGGACTAAAACTATGTGAGTTTCCTTTATTGGGTACGTCAACAAAGGTCTCGAGGAATGATCTAGAGAGGGAAAGGACCCGAGTAAAAGTGCGTTGGGGGAATCACAATCTTGAGGTCATGGTCCTACAGTGACCAATCGTGGTCATGGACCTGGGAGCCCATTCTTGCCTTGGCTATTGCACCTTCTTCAAGGCCATGACCAAGCTGCGTTTGGAGAAACATCACATCTGCCTAGTTAATGTTGGGACATATGGCTCGTGTTAACGGCCACTGGCATCGCCGCGATCGAAGCGATTGTGGGTCCGCACAGGTGATAGGGGGGTCACGGCGGGCAACCCTTTGGGTAGCTGTCCACATTACTTGCCCACCGCAAGGGATGATTTTTTGGCTGGTGAGAACATTTTTCACCTACCCTTTGCCCAACTGATTCATCCTTTCGCTAACAGCTGTTCGAGTTCCTTCCATTCCATCCACTTGTCCTACTCACCCCTTTTGATTACCCTTGGCATAGATACATGTGTCAACCTCTTTTAACCCCCCAATACATTCTTTTGGTGACTCCACTGGGGTGGTTTGTCCTCGCTAGCCTATGTGTATTACAACTTGAAGTGGAAGAGTATTGTCTAATACGATGATCGAAAATAACAACGACAAAGAAGGCGCATAACATAAATGCCCACCCCAACGTGAGGATAACCATGGTTCCTCTACGAGCCAAAGGGCTCTGGAGGTGTCAGGGCCCTCCACAATGGCACAGGCTCTGCACAATATGTAAACTCTACAATAGCAGATGGCTACGGTAATGTAGATGCTTCAAACTCAGATGTATTTTTGACCATTTAGCTTGCAAAATCCACTAATATTCTTGTCATTGCTCTCGCAGTATCCGGTACCACCAACTTCGACTTTGCCACACCTCTTCCAATGGCGTTGTTAGGCGATAATGGTGCATCACAGAAGTCAAGCCCTTATGATTTAACTTTGCAAAATCCTACCAATGAACCCATACCACTTCCACTGCAAATTGATGCAACTAACCCCCTAGTTCCCTCACAGCAAACTACCACAGACAACCCTCTAGCACTTTTCCAACAAACTACTGCAACATGATCTCTAACCCCCTACAACAAGCAGCTACAACGGGTCCTCAAAATGTCACAACCCCTGAGGTACCCACTATAGCTAGACCCGTAACCACGACTGGTGCACTTCTCCTAAACTTTTCAATGGCTCTCGAATGTGAGCACGCTGTGACTGGCTACAACTATGGCCTCATAGTTTCCCAAATGGCTCCTCTCACCATCTCTACAACAGCACCGAAAACTAACTAAGTGTGGGGTCAAACTATTTTTTTCACTGTCCCCGCAACCATGCCTTCAGCATTTTCAACCCCCATCGCCACCACCTCGTTTCCATTTGTAACCGCTTGGACGCTGTACTCGGCTAACACAGAACAGCCAGTGCCTAGTGTTGGATTTGTCACGATGGCCCAAGTACATGCCTTGCTGGATAGACAAAAGGAGCCCATACCAACAACCATGGACATAAGGTCCAAGTTCACCCCGGCTGTGCAGCAAGCTATGTATCCTGGAGGGTACTTACTGTCGAAGTTTGAAAAGTTCAATAGAAAAAATGACAACCCCAGGGAGCACATTATCTGTTATCTTGATAGCCTTGGCCACTATGTGCTCCACGAGCCTTTTCGGATTAGGGAATTTTCCAAGTCCCTCAAGGACAAAGTCTTCACCTGGTATGCTAACCTCCTTACAGAATCAGTGAGGGATTGGGACAATTTGGTCGCACAATTCTACACTAAGTTTTTCTATGTCGAGCAGTATACTATTGTACTTTCCCTTACGAAGACTATTAAGGATGACAGAGAAGCCCTGATAACATACATTGACAAGTTCTGTGAAAAAGCCATCGAGTGCCAAGAAAATGTCACCAAAGAAGCCCTTGTCCGAATCTGCATCGACGGAATGCATGACAAATACAAGACATACTTGGTGAACAGTGACTTTAAAACCTTTACTAGGCTATGTGAATCTGCTCAAAGGCTTTTGGAGGTGGTCTAGCCCTCCTTGAAGATAGTCGGTTAGAAGTACAAGAGGAAAAGAACAACTGCTGCAGTTGTCGAGGAGGTCTCGAAGGGGGGTCAGCATCCAAAGAAGCGAAGGAAAGCCTTAAAGCCCGAGGAGCCACCTCTGTATCCTTTTAGTATGAAGGATGTTTGACATATTCTCATGGAATGGATTAAGAACGATGATGTTGAGCTACCACTAATGAAAAAAGAGCCCACTAGAGAAGAAAAAAATAGACCGAGCTTCTGTGAATTTCATCGCCACACCAAACACAACCTTAAGGATTACTGGACCATGCACTGAATATTTGAGAAACGCTTAAAGAGTGGAGAGTTGGTACTGATGGGCATTGGGGGCAATGTCCATGATCGACCCCTTATAGACCACGAAGAAGGTAAGGAGATGCACATGGTGTGGTTCTACGACGAAATTAGGATATAGCTGAAGGTAACTTCGAAGAGTGGCCTAAAATCCAGTTAAATTGAGAGACCCTAGAAGATTGCCACGATGTGCCAGAGATTGACCCCTACGCGAGTGCACATATCTTGAAGGAAATAGTCAAGTTCAAAATTTTTTTTAATCAGTTGGGACTTACTGATGGTACCAGATTGGCAGCCACCAAGGCCATCATAGACTTGTGCGCTAAGGGGCCCTCAGGCCCCAAGAAGTGCATGACTGTGGAAGGCTCGGTGTCCCGCAGTATCAAAGAAAGGTCTAATACCATCACCTCCTCAGAGCGGGATCGCCAAGTACTCTAGAAGCACAATCGTCCACTTTACGTCACCACCAAGATCAATGGGGTACAGTTGAAAAGGAATTTTCTGGACAATGAGGCCTCAGTCAATGTCATGTCTTTGTCCACATATGAGCAGCTTGGACTTCGTGAGTCAAGTTTATTTAGAAAAATAACTATCATCGCTGTATTCACCAGTGATAAGAGAAGGACCCTCGGATATATCATTGTCTATTTGGTCATGGGAAAAGTGAGAGTACCCATGACCTTCCACGTGATCGATGCTCCTACGACTTATCATGCGCTCCTTGGGCGCACTTGGATGAATAATCTAAGAGCGATCCTTTCTACATACCACCAGTGCATGAAGATGATTTGGAATGGAAAAGAAGTGATGATACCTGTGACCTTAGATCCCTTTAGCAGAAATGAGGCACATTTGGCGGAGGAAGCACTATACGATGAAGTGGTCGAAGATGACGACGTTGCCAGTCTGCTACAGCAACCCTTGTCATTCTCTATCTTTTCCTAGGAAGAGGTTCAACAAGAAGTCTATGTAACACCGCAAAGGGTTAGTGTGAAAGAAAGGCTCGAAGAACGGGCCCGAGAAAAAAGGCAAGCTCAAGAGCCCTCGCAGGAGGTGGCTCCAAGGAGATGCATCTATCGTGTCCTACCTGATGAGTGAGTCACTTACTAGTTATGATGGTTTGGGGGGGACCACTCACGAGGCCGGGAGGGTGAGTCCCCGCGACGAGGTGTATGAAGCAGAGGCAAAAATCACCGCGACACCCACCAACGCAGTCCCTGCGCTAGAATGCATGGAGGATCGCCCTGAGTCGCAGGAGCAGGAGCTGGAGGAAGTAAACCTCACCCAACTTGGGGAATCACCACGGCTAGTCTTCATTGGCAAGGGGATATCCCCAAAAAGAGGTAGACGTTCTTGGCATTATTGATTAAATATGATGATTTTTTTGCATGGAGATATGAGCAGATGCCCGAATTGGACCCAAGCCTAGTCTGCCACAAGTTAAACATCTGCCCCTCAGACAAGCTTGCCAAACAACACTTACGAAACTACACCCCTGAGGTGATGATAAAAATCAAGGAAGAGTTGAAAAAGCTATTACAGGTTACCTTCATCAAGCTTATCCAGCACCTTGTGTGGCTGTCAAACATAGTGCCCGTCAAGAAAAAAAATGGGGCCATCAGGATATGCATAATACCTTTGCCAAAAATTGACATTCCCATTGACGCTACCTCGGGGCACGAGATGATGTCTGTTATGGATGGATTTATGGGATACGATCAAATCAAGAGGGTTGAGGAGGATGCGAAAAAATTGCTTTTAGGACCCCCTTCGGCAACTTTTACTATACAGTAATGCCTTTTGGGCTAAAAAACACAGGCGTGACCTATCAACGTGCTATGATCATGATTTTCCATGATATGATGCACGATATTGTGGAAGACTATGTCGATGGCCTTGTTATAAAATCGCAAAAGGAGGAGGACCATATGACAGATTTGTGAAGAGTATTCGAAAGGTGCTATAAGTATAACCTACGCATGAACCCCCTCAAATGTTCCTTCAGAGTAACAATAGGAAAATTTCTTGGCTTCCTGGTACATTGGCATGACATAGATCCAGATGCGGGAAAGATAAAGGCTATCCAAAACATGCCCGAGCCTAGAAGCCAAAAGCAATTGAAGAGTTCCTCATGAAGGTGTCCTACCTACAATGATTCATTCCAGCCATTTCTAAGGTAACCATGTCGTTCACCCATTTACTCAAGGAGAAGGCACCATTCAGTTGGAATGTGGAGCAACAGTAGGCTCTCAATACAATCAAGATGGCCCTCGGCTCCACCCAAACTATGGTTGCATTGCGAAAATGCCAACCTTTGTTATTGTACCTTACCTCCACTGGAAAGGCTATCGGAGGATTAATAGAACAAGAGGTGGAGGGTCTGGAAAGGCCTATCTATTACTTCAGTAGTATTATAAAAGATGCAGAAACGAGGTACCCCAGGGTGAAAAGGCATTTTCTGGCCTTGGTATACGTTGTATAGAAGTTACGACACTACTTTCTCACTCACGAGGTCAAGTTGATGACCAAGTGTGACCCTCTCAAGTATCTGTTGACGCGCCCTACCCTAACAGGAAAGGCAACGTGATGGTTTCTTGCTCTATTAGAATTCGACATTTAGTGTGTAGCGTCGAAAGCGATAAAAAGCCAGGCTCTGGCTGACTTATTGGTCTATTTCCCAGATAGTGAGTGCAAACCGCCCAAAGAAGAGCTACTAGGAGGAGAACCAGAGCAGGGGCTTCCCGCAATCGTGACACACTCAAAGACAACGGGACCTTCCACAACTATGGAACCCGCATCCATTGCGAAAATACTTACTACAATGAAAATCATACCCCCGTCCAAGTGGCACTTAGCATTCGACGACTTATCTACCCTAAGTGAGGGGGAGTGGGAATAGTTTTGACTAAACCTGAAAGTCAAGAGAAAATAACTTTGTCATACAAACCGAATTTTCTCTGCACCAACAACGAGGGAGAATATGAAGCACTAGTTCTAGGGTTACTCGCGGCACGAAAGTTAGGCATACAAAACATCCAAATTAGAGGGAACTCAAGACATATCATTAAGCAAGTAACTGGGGAATATGGTGTGAAGGAGCCAACACTTGTCAGGTACAAGACATTAGTATAGAGGCAGCTAGAGGAATTCGAAGAGGCCATCATTGAGCATGCCCCACGAACAGAGAATAGGTTCTCTGATGCTGGCTACATTGGCATCAAAATTGGACATGGTAGAAGAAGAGGCGACCATCCAAGTAAAAAGACAGACATTGTCGAGTCCTATCAGTGAAATTTTTTTTAGCCACAAACTGTGAAGATTAGAGAACCCTTATAGTGGAATAGTAGGAAGAAAGGGCAGGAGAAATCTTGGTTAAAAAACTGAGCCAATTCACTTTGATAGGCGAAAATGCTACACTTCCGCGACCCTACTCCTAAGATGTCTTTCACAACAAGAATCACACGACAGACTGGTCCAAGTCCACCAAAACACCTGTGGGGACGCAGACATCAGTTTTTATAGGAGACTCTAGAGGAGAGGGTACTATTGGCTAAAAATGGCCAATGATGACAGAGAGGTGCAGCAAAATTGCCTCCGGTTCCAGGAACACCCATAATCTAAGAAAAACATTATCGTAGAAGAAGTAGGGGACCGGAGCCAACTTTACATCAACTTCCTTCGTGAAATGTCATTTTCGACAGACAAAAGTGCTGCGACAATGGTCAAAAGAAGAGCCCCTAAGTTCTTTTTGAATAACAATGAACTGTATAGAAGGGGGTTCAACGGAAAAAGCCTGAGGTGCCTCGTGGGCAATGAAGTTTTGGAGGTGCTAAAAATATTGCATGCCGCAGAACACCAAGGGGGCAAAAACTGTACACTCAAATGTTGGACTTGGGATATTATTGGGCGAAGATGGAGGGTAAATGCATAGACCACATACGAAGGTGTGATGTCTGTCAGAAGTACGGGGATCTCATTCATGCACCTGCCGCAAACTTAAGGATTTTAGCCATCCCATGACCCTTTCATGCTTGGGCCACGGACCTCATGGAACCCATCAATCCTCCATCTCGCAGAAATATATGGATACTGGCTGCAATAGAGTTGTTCACAAAATGGGTGGAGGCAGTCCCCCTAAAAAGGGCGATAGGGAAGACGGTGACCAGCTTTCTAAAAGAAAATATAATTTACAGGTTTGTGTTCCCTAAACACTTATTGTCGGATAATGACACCCCATTTGTTAATAGAGATGTGACCGTAACGTTACAACAATATGGGGTGATCCACCATACCTCCACACCGTACTACCTATAGGGAAATGGTTAAGCTGAGGCTACTAATAAGACCTTAATAAGGATCTTGAGTAGAATCATTGAGGATAGGAAAGACTGGGTTGAATAGCTACCAGTAGCGGTATGGACCTATAGGACCTCAAAAAGAAAACTCACTGACGTGACGCTCTATTCACTGGTCTATGGTAAGGAAGCAGTACTCTCTGCAAAGATAGTGGTACCCTCCACGAGGTTGGTAGCTAGAACCGAGGTAACCTCAGAGGTGAGACAAGTAGCATTAGAAGCAATTGACGAGCACCGAGAGGAGTCAAGGGAACACTTGAAAAAATATCACCGAAGAATGTCTAAGGCTTATAACTTGACGGTAAAGCCAAGTACCTTCCAAGAGGGTGATTTGGTGCTAAAAACAGTCCCAAGTGTTATGTGTGGCCTGACCATTACTAAGTTTGCCCACAAGTGAGAAGGGCCTTTTGAAGTCCGTAAGGCTGAGGACAGTGGATATTGTGAAATTGGGCACGTTGGGTCAGGGAAAACAATGAGGAGGTTTAATGTCAAATGGTTGAAGGTATACTACTCTTGGGGGATAAAAATGTAAACATCCATAAAAAACATGTAAATGAATTTTGGAAAATAGTAATGTAAACATCGGTTGATATATATATATATATATATATATATATATATATATATATATATATATATATATATATATATATATATATATATATATAACTTGTCTTTTGTTTACATTTTGTGCAAAAAAATAAACATATGCATGGAACAAGCTACAATAATCCATAAGCAAATGGTGTCTTTGTATCAAAATCCCCAAGGGCCTCGCAGCCTACAAGCGGTCCATATGTAGCCACTCGTGGGTCTTTAAGGTATCGCTCAACGCCTCAAGTCTTTATTGTATGTGATCATATTCAGCTCGTAAATGGTCAGCTAGACTCTGTGAATGCTCACTGTCATACAAAATGCGGACATGAGCGATGCAGTCTCCAATGATCAGAACAATAATCCCAACACACCGCAAGTC
The DNA here is from genome assembly GCA_963454935.2 of Ilex paraguariensis. Lineage (NCBI taxonomy): Eukaryota > Viridiplantae > Streptophyta > Magnoliopsida > Aquifoliales > Aquifoliaceae > Ilex > Ilex paraguariensis. The sequence goes on from CAUOFW020002635.1 coordinate 40,561, forward strand.
CCGGATTGCGCACTCCAAATGGAGAAGGTCGCTTGGGCTAAGATCTTTCGCTGATTGGTGCTGACAAGTGTACACCAAGGATGCTAGGAGGTCCAAGATAAATGACTACATACGCTCATTCTACGTGGGTAAACAGTGAAGTATCATAGGGAAATGCTGCAACAAATGATCCAAGAGAGGGATACTCCGTCGAGTGGTGAAGTACCTGTCGCTCCATAAAACAGTATCCTCGCCATAACTCGGACCATCATATGGAGGGGGAAAGGGAAGCATAACAGTTCTAGAAGGATATACAAGACCACGTTCCTTGGTAACGCAGCTAGTGGTGATGGAAGTGCTCATAGTCAGTTGGGATGCAAAGACACATACGGTAGCAATAGGAGCGAGGCGCATGATTTGGGGATGCCAGGTGATAGGAGACGAGCCCCTCCGGGGCAAGGGGAAGAAAATACTACCATGGGAGGGAATGGTCCAAATAGGCACTAAAGGAACATTTGAGGAGACAGTTGAAAAAGTAGGAACAATCAGCGAAGGCAACGGAGGTAGTGTTTGAGATGGGGGCGACGGAGGAACCTGTAGTTGGGTAGTTCCTGGAACATCCGAGCAAGGGAACAAGGAAGGTGCCGAAAGAGGTAAAGTCACATTGCTTAAGCTTAGAGAAGCAATATCAGCAAAAAAGTTATCACCAAAGTCATTCTGAAAAAACATAATGTCACTGAGCGAAGGATCAAAAAAGTCCACATTTGAGAAGTTCAGGCCAAAGAGGAAGGGGCTTACCTGATCGAGATTCCTAAGGCCACCCTCATGGGTTATAGGGCTAGAATAGGTGGGCTCGTCAAGGGCTTCCCTTCCCCCAGAAGAGGGAGCTGGCTCTAGACTACCCGTCTTTTCGGTGCCATTATAGTCAAACTGTCTTGCAAGGTTAACATCAAGTACGGAATCAAAAGACCGACCCTCGGGGAAAACCGTGCCGACATCACAAACTTGGAGCCAAAAAAAAAAAAAGAAGGGCAAAAAAGGTTAGTTTGTGATGAGGGGAAACATAACAAATAACAAAAGGAACAGTCTAAGTGTGTAGTGCAGAAAAGACAATACCCTCCTGGTGCTCTTCCATATATTGCGCAACGCTAGGGGAAAGAGGTCTCAATCCCTCAACGATGCTAAAGGCTAGAGACTGGGCATCATCACCTTCGTGCAAGGCAACAGGGATGGAAGGTTGCCTCCCAGGGAAAATAGTGCTGATAATACATAAGTCATTGTCGTCATTAGAATCACAAGTGATGTAGACCCTCCGGGGAGGCAACGCCGTAGTAGATGCCACAAGAGGTTCATCTATTGTGACCTCTGTGCCAAGGGGCGTACTGAGACAGCAAACTATATCTCTAGCAGCCTCTCGTACAGGAGGACCTTGTTGAAAGAATATATAGGTGCATGTACATTGTCAATGAAAAAAGGGGGAAGTATCAAAAAAAATCCTAAGGGCCAAAATACCAAGCAATAGAATGAGGGTTTTACCTTTCGCAGACGACGAAAGGGAGAATTTGCAATTGGAGGGAGGGACTGCGCGGGAACTAGTCGTCGCGACCGAGTCCTATGTGCCAGACAACCAGAGTGAGAGGTGCTAGCGGACCTAACATCACTAAACTTCCCCAAGGTAACTCGTCGACACTTCTTCGAGAGGCGTCATTAGCACAAATGAGGGGTCTCTTCGTGGCTAAATCTCTAAGGGGGCCTCTCCCGTAACACCTCCTTGATTAAGTGGGTGGTCGACCAGGGCACACTTGCTCAAACCCCCTCTAGTCCTCACCTTGGACTTGAAAATCCTCAAGTGGGAAAAGCCCTAGATGCTCGCATCTCGCGGCAATAGACAAACCTTAGTCTTAGAAAAACATAATAATGAAAACGCCATAGTAGCCCAATAAATTCAATAATCTGGCGTAAAAACACTATCCCTAGATGCTGAAAGAATAATGTCTGTTCTATCCTTAAGTAGTCTGACTCTGTCGACAAATAAATAGTAGCGCACGATGTCAATGTAACTCGGGGCATCCCCTAGAGCAGAGAGAACGCCTTGGTCAAACCCAAACTGTAGAGCCACCCGATGTGGGTTATAAGCCACAAGTCCGGTGCTCCAGTCTCCAACGAAGGGAAGGTATCCCTTGGTGGAGCAAGCAATAAAATTAATATATCAGTCGGTCACGGTCTCAATGGCATCAACAGTAATAGCTATGGGCTCAGTGCGATAATAGGAAGGTGACTCGACCATAGGGTGATAAACCACGTAAGGGCGAAAGGTGAAACATGACTCATCATTGACAAGGGGGCCCATCTACATAGATATGGGGCATCTAGACCACCGTAGTCCCTAGGGAGAAGAACTACCATTAGTAGGACGTTTGGCCTCGGGGGCGGATGTTGGAAAACGTTCAAATAGGAAAAGTTGTAAGAAGAGGGTGGAGACGTAGTTGCTAATATCATAACGCCCCATCGAAATAGAGGTCGCCTTTTGCAAATCATCAAGGCAAAGGTTTATGTTCTCGAGAAATAAGGGAGCCAAGGGGACAATGCAGCTGGGAGCCAAAGGGATAGCCAGAGAAAAAACATTAGTGTTGATACCATCAGAAGGGGGCTCCAATACGTATCGTGCCAACCACATTACGATAAAGACAACCAAGACATGTTCTCTCCTAGACCCAGGGTCATCTTGGCCAACACGCTCGGGGGTTGTTGCTCTTTGCAGGCTCGATATCCCTATAAAAGACTTTCACCCAAGCTGTGTAAGTACACTTGTGCCCGTTGGCACCACCTCCAATATCAAAAGGTGAGGAAACCCTTGAGGCATCAGTAAAACAGTCAGATAAGTAAGACACTGCGGCCACCTCGGTAGGAGTAAAATCTCCGGAGGGGTAAATAGAATCTCCGAAAATGGGCAGTCACATCAGTACCAAGACATCCTCCAAAGTGGAGATAAACTCACCCCAAGCGGTGACGAATGTATGAGTCTCATGGCACTAGTGAGAAATCAAAGAAAATAGACTAACATTACGTCGATTGATGCTAATCTTATGACACAACTTTATAGCAGAAATAATACCGGCAGACTCCAAAGTTTCATGAAGTGCCCCATTTGCAAGAATATGGTCAGACCACTTGCGCCAACTAGTAGAAGGAGTAGATGAAGTCTCAAAGTCAATAAAAGAATAAGGGTAGTTTCCTCTTGCTACAACTTTAGAATTGATCACCCAAGTGCAGGTTGTGCGAAGTAATAAATTTCTCGGGAGTCCGAGGTGGAACCACAGGGAATTGAAAAAACAAGAGACACAAAACAAATAAAAAGTAAACTTGTAAGAACAATTTATTTAAGAGATTGTTGAGTTGAGAAAATATTGATTGGAGTAATTAAAATAATATAATAAAAATACTGGAGCATCAGGTACTCCATCTCAATTCCATACAATAATGATTAAGGACTCAAAATTTAACTTGAAACAAGAATTAGATGTCGGTTGATTCGAATAACAAATCAAGTAAGAAAGCCAAAAGGTATAATCAAACGATTATTTAGGAACCTGAATAATCATCCAATTATATTATTTTATGAAATAATGATAATTACCTTAAGCATGGAATAACCAATTATTTACTCGCAGGAAATTCAAGCAATCAATGTACATGACACAACAACTAAAGGATTTTTACAGAGCAAAACCTTTGTTGTAAGATCAGAAGTTAAATTAACAAAATATCATAAATCATTAAACTCATAGAGTCAATAACAATATCGTACTTCATTAAGAGGTTCTCCCCTAGCCCTAATTTAGCCTTTTAGCCAGACATGACAAACTAAAACTAGAAAAGAAAAGATGGAAAAAGAATCATTCCATAAATTCTAGATGAGAACCCTTATTTATACTCAAAATAAATCCTAAGTATAAGTAGAAGATATAAGGTTGGCTTGAAAGGAATTCCTTTCCAAAGAGAAGTTTTGTAAGGTTAAATCCCGTGCATAAAATCTTTGGGGCGCGAGTACAAAATCTGTCCAGACTTCGAGCTTGAATTTCGCATATTTAGAGGATGATTCACGAAAGTTTTGTGAAATACACTTTTGTAGCCCTTGGAGTCTTCTTTCCAGCCCCCAAAAATCAAGTAAATTGGATATCAGAGTAAAAAATTATGACTAAAATACTGAAGATATGTCAAATCTTTATTTTTCTAGGATACTTTTCTAATTCAACTTTAAATGAGTTTTCTTCCATCTTGGACTCTTAGAAGGATTAAATTGTTGTCATATCTTCAAGTTTTCCTATTTCAATATTGACTCTTTAATCCTTATCAAATGCGATTATCCATTATTACTTTAAATCAACTAATTTACCTGCAAAATAAACCAAACAATTAGAAAAAGTATCAAACTAGAAAATCAAAGAATTTAACACATTTAATCACAAATAATATGCAATTAAACAGTCATTAAATATAATAAAATAGCAATTTTGATGGTTAATCACCTCTCTTCAATGACATCTGAAACACAAACTTGGGATCGATACAAAAAGCCCTATAAAGGTGCGTAGGGGGATCTAGAAATAATGGATGGAACGAATCCTTTCCCTCGGACACATAGTTACGGTGGTACTCAAAAAATTGATCATCACCACCGAGAAAAGGGGCACAATACAATTCCTCAGACAGAGGTACTGGACCTGCACGAATATGACGATGATCAACTATGAGAAAAGGAAAAAATATATATAAGAGTGGTGTGGGGAATGAATTATGGTGTAAGAAAAGTCATTCAAAAAGGTATATATATTTGTGTGTGTGTAGGGCTAGATACTTCGCAAAAAGGAAGAGGTCGGTGGAGGCAAATATATATTAAGAAGAGGAAACTAGGATAAAAGTCTTGAAAAAAAAAAAGGGTGTAAGGCTATGACAATTGAAAAAAAAAACAAAGTGGATACACTTTGGAGAAGGGAGAAGGAAAGAGGGATTCACGTATAAAAGAAGTGTAAAAATGAGTGAAGCCTTTAATTTATAGGTAAGAGTAGACAAGGTGGACGGGCTTGGGCACAGGCGCCAAGGAATGAGTAGGCCCGACCCTAGTTGTATTAAGTTGTACATTTAGCAAGTGGTCAGCAGATAAAGTTGGTCAGCCATTATTTCAAAATGTGAAGATCTCTATAATATGTGAGGTCCACCTCAGTCTTTCACCATCAACGGCCTGTAGTCGACGTATCAAGGTTGACAGTCTGCTATGTCCAGCCAGCCGTCCGTCATTTGCTTCTATGTTAAAGAGAGACCATCAGATGTGCAACAGTGCCTCATCTATGTTAGGAACAAATCAAGTGTTCAGCGTCTAAAAACAGTAACATTAATGCTTCACTACACTGGCCATCCCTTCATAACTGTCTTTTCAAGCACTAGTTCAGTGCCAATGAAACAAGAATTGTGAAAAAAAAAAGTGAAAGAACTACCGTGATGT